>JAVQJG010265330.1:0-10705 GCA_036024015.1 Craterocephalus amniculus
ACAAACCCGGGATAGTTTGTGTCTGCTGACCACTGAGGGAAGATGGAAATAAAATCAAACAGATGTTAACATGCTAAATTAATGTGACAAATGGAGTGCATTCACCCACTTTGTTACACATAGAAAGGAAGAGTTAAACTGCACTTTAGCACTCTGTTTTGTTTTAATCCATCTTCAGCTCAACATAGTTGTTAGTTGTGCTTGCAAGATGATTCTCGTGATTCCTAAAAATGATCATGCACCCTGGAATGAGGAGCTTTGACTGAACAAGGGAAGAGAATAGCCAACACATTTTTGTCACAGTAAACGTGAAAAGTTACTGCAAGAATTTGCTTGCTAATAACTAATTTTATTGTGCTTATGTTAGCTGCTAACTGTGTATTTGGCCTTCTTGTCCAAATATTATGACGTTTGGCTCCAAAAATGAGCTCTATTCAGTCTGTTACATCTCACTTAAATCCTGGTTTTGGCAGGGAATCACAAGATGTGGTGAAGGACTTTTCTCTCAAACTCCCAGGGATTTTAGCTGGTGTAAGCACAAGAAGTTTCTTCAGTTTATGGTAAACGCCTGTAGTTCAGAGTGGAAAACACAAGTTATGTAAACTTTATTTTACTATGCTATAAAAAAAAGATGCTTTCCAAAACATGACGCCATGCATATTCTCTGTGTATATTTTATCTGCATAGAGTTGCATATAAACTAATTTGGTTATGCAGATCATTTAGATTTATAAGGTTTAAGTAAACATAATGTGTAGAATATCAATTGGGGTTTTACAGGTCATGTAAACAGGTTTGGTGCAAAGAAATAATGTAAGTGAGAAGAACAAAAAAGGAAAGGATAGTTCATTTGTACAGTAGATTTCATGTACATAATAATTCAAGGTGCTTTACATACAAACATTAGAAACACTACAGCAGGGTGGAGAAGGCAATGAAAAATAATTAAAAACAAAAGTAAATGACAAAATTAAGAAAAATAAATAAAGAAACCCTCAGAGAGAAAATCACTTATAAAAGGCTAAAAAAAGAAAAGTTTTTAACCCTGATTTAAAACTGCTGAGAGTTTCAGCAGACCTACAGCAAAAAGAACAACAAAGAAGAAGACGAAAACAAAGTTGGAAGGAAAGACAACCCTTTTCCACAGAATTTGTGTTCGAGATAGAGAAAGAGAGAAAAGGATAGATGGGGAGCCTGAGGAAAGTGGGTGTGCCTTGCTGTGTCTGTCTCCTCCCTCCATCTCAGTTATTATAGATGGTGCACGAGCAGCCTGCAGCATCCACAAGTCCAGTCCTGTGAGCTGCACCAGTCCCAAGAGCCAACAGCTCAGAGAAGTCCAGCCAGTCGGGAAGTGTCCAGCCGAGTCCCTGCAGCTGCAGCACACCTCTCTCAAACAAAGACATCGTCTACCTCTGTGACTCACTTCTGCTCTGAGATCACTCAGCTTGTTCAAATCGCAGCAAGTCAGCGCACCTGAGACTGATGAGGATGCAGCAGCACTCACACAACTCTGTAGTCCTTCTACTCATAGCTTTCATTGCTGGGATTGTCGTCTCTGGTCCCCCAACTCCACACAGGAGCAGAGGTGGGTAATGTTGCATGCATCAAGGAAAGTCCTCATTCTCACCTTGCAGAGAGCCAACCAGGCTAAGATTCTTGCAGGTGGAGATAAGTATAAATGAGTCTCCGTGTCAGATAGATTGTGCTATTCAGCTGTCTTCATTCAAATACGTGCTGGGATAGGGTTGAAAATATGAAACCTTTGGATGCATATGAAGAATTGCTTTTTAAAACTGACATGTCAGAGATAAAAAAAAAGGGTGTCACAATGTTTAAAAGCCTGAAATCAAACTGAGCAACATTTGCTGAATTAGGCAATTTTCTTGTTGAGGCAGTTCTGTTGACTCTATTATCTGCTACCAAACTGTTACTATGAGTTACAGCCCTGATTATCACATTGATTTTACTGCAGCTCTCCCCTGTGTTTCCCCTCCATGGGACAAACCAAGATCTGCTCTTTTGCTTTGGAACACGAGGGCTCAGCAGAGTAGGGAAACTTGGATCTTTATGGCAGGAAAGTTGATTTCAGCTGCTGACTTCGACTCAGATCCTATTCAGGTTTTCTCTCATGAGGAAAAAGACAACACCCAGCTACTGTGTACTTACATGAGTTTAAGTAATAAGTGTTTTTTATACTCAATAAATAGCTGAAGCTTTTTTTGTTGGCCTCCCTCCAAGAAACAACAAAATCTATTCATTAAGTAGATTGGATATGGCATTATGAATCTGTTAAACTAAACCTTAAGGGGCATAATCAGCCTTATTCCCCAGAAGTCCCAGACCGGCTTTTACGTAAATTTGATTATTCACTGTGTGAGCACATTTTTCTCTTTTATTAAGCCTGTGGTTTATCCATGTGTCCTTGCAATGAGGGGAGAAGACAAAGTGAAATAAGCCGGTCATTTCTCCAATCTTTTGATGAAAGTGCTTCCAGGTTGGGGGTCAAAGGTGGGATAGTTTCCCTGGAACTGTGCCCACAAAGCAGATGATCTATATGGATTGAAAGATGACTTAGGATGTGTTTTTTCTACATATAGCCCTCACTAACAGATTCTCATCAAGTCACCTGATGAGATTTTTCAAAGTAAACATGGACATGTCAGTAATCTTCAGCGGAAAAAAAAGTAATGTAATAAAAATCCCACCAAAGATATGAAGAAAATTGCAACAGTGCTTCAATGTCAACATCTGTGAAACCATTTAAATTTGCTTTGGGGAGTTTTTCAGCACTTGGATCATGGCTGGTCTCATAGGTCTCAAACCCATTACCCCTGATACAGTGTTTTCTTTCCAACATGCCACAGAGGAAACTATAAAACACACTGTCTTTAAGTAGATTCCAGCATATTGAACCTCCTCCGACTGATTAGGATTCTCGCAACATTCTTGGAGAGCAGAAAACGTTTCCGCAAAAGTTTTCCATAACGTCTCATTGTCCAACTCCTGTAGTGTGTCCTTTCACTCACATGAACACACACTGAAAGGCTGCTTTTCATTTCAGACTTTTATTTTCTCTTCTCAGCCATTTTGCGAGTTAAACTCTGTTAAATTTAGGAAACTAATGCGTGGAGAGACTGAAGAAGATACAGTATAAAATGGGTTGGCACAGCAGAAAAAGTTGCTAACAGAGCTGAATGGAGCTGGCTATTCAACAAACCTCAGAGTGCAGCTTTGGCAGCTAGATGAAAGGGAATTTTGCATCTTTGCCCTGGGACCAAGGCTAAAAGTCTGTATCTGTGTTCTTTCTGGATCATGGAAGGAAACAAATTTTTTTTGTAATGTACATCTGCTCTTTACAATGCCCTGTTTACAATGCTCCTGCTTTTGAATATATTTTCCATCTGTATGTTAATGAGAGGAATCACTTGTAAAACAAGAAGTTATTTACTGCTGGCCCACTTGAGGACAACATATGGCTTTCAGCGGGGCCAGAACGGCCTCGCATCATGTACAGATTCAGTAGAGATAAAGCAGGAAAGGGGAAAGTATAGAGGACAAGAACAATGAACATTATAAGACTGGATCAAGGAGGTGAAGGATGGGATAGAGCAGCTCTACAGGGAAAAGAGGAAACAGCTGTTGCTTGCAGTTGAATCTGACAGAAGGGTGATATAGTGTGAGAGTGGACAGACCTGCTTGGAAGCAGAAAAAAGCTGAAGGGTAAAATATGCAAGCACATTACTAACGAAGGTTCTGATGCAGGGCTTCAAGGTAAAGTCTGGAGTAAACCTCCAGGGACTTTATTGTTCCAAAGAAGGGTGCAATCAGACTCCTGCTAAGTCACAGTAGATATTCGCTGGGCTGAAATACACCGATCTGTTGCTGCTCCCACAAGACCTTATATAGGTCAGCTCAGCTGTCGTTGGATCGCCAGCTTAATTATTTCAAACCCTGTAAAATGTTCACACTTCATTGCTTTAAATGAAGGTGACTGTAATACCAAGCAGCACTATGAAACATCTGTCTCCACTGTGAGAGAGGCCAAGTCTCCTCTCCACCTTCTCCTGAAACCTGAGACGCCAGAATGCTGCTCAGCAGAGCTGCATTAAAACTCACTCATACACTCAAAAGCAGGGTATTTATGTGTGTGCATACAGATGATGTGTTATACCTGTATAAATGGTCTAGCTGTGATATTCATTGTAAGGCAAAACACAAGTTTGTCTTTTCCACATACCAAAACTGTGACATTAATTCTGTTTTGGAGGGAAACGGCTGAAAAAATCCAGAAAATCTAAAAAGTTTGTCATTTGTTATTTATAGGACATGCATTCACACGTCAGCATAGGTGGAAAATCCTGTGTTGATCTCATTGTGTTTATTTTCAGAACATCTTTAGAGCACGAGGAAGCTGTCATCGCTGGAAATATTTGACAGTAAATCAAACTATTACAAAGCCAAAAGCCCTCACATTGTTCTGATTTCATTTTCAAATGCCAAAACATATAAAAACATCATGTTAGACCAAGAGATCAGGCCAAAACCTCATTAACCTGCTGCCTTTCTTAGAAGAACATTGTCACTGCCGATGGTTCGGGGTAGTTCCTTAACAGAGCCGAGGTAAAAGATCCTGTTTGATGCTGTTTTTCTGTTCCACCCTGCAAGATTTCATTGTCTTGGTTTTTATTCCAAATCAGGATGACTATGATAAATGTTTATCAAATGACGTGGCATTTCTCATTGCAAAATCTGACAAGTTTATGGCCGACTCCCAGAGTTCAGTGATGAATGGACTGTGCTTCCTGGGAGTTAGCCCAGGGTGCTTTCATTAAAAGGGTATTATCTGCAACATATACAGCATATTATGTAATATATTTTTCTCCCACCGTGAGGGAATTATGTTTGATAATGGCATAGTGACATTTTTCTTATTTTTAAATTAAATCAATGTTTTATTCCCTGTGAGAAATTGTTTTTCAGGATGTATTGATAATGAAACAATGGGACCCTGTTATTTAAAGCCCCTCAGTCTGCTTATGTAGCAAAAAACTACAGATTTAAAGACACATATTATTAGAAATTAAGGGTACATCTGTTTATGATCATTTTGCATTTCTTTCTGGTCTGTTTGAAACGGCTTTGCATCTCTTCATGGTTGGTTTATTTCCTTTTGGCCCCTTTTTGGTGGTTATGATGTTTAATTGACGTTCCAATAAGAACTTCTCTTTGTTTGGGTCTGGCAGGCTTGTTCATTAATCCATCTATGCTTATAAAGGGTGAAATTATGGCTGCTTAAGTTACTCGTCTTTTGGTGAGGTTGTATATCTTCATTGAGCTTATGTGCTTGACAGTGCCAGACAACAATGAAGCTGCCATCAGGAAAATTTAAACCTCAAATTAACAGTCTTTGCTTTCCCATATTTAAACCACACAGACACACAACAAAGCCTTGAAGCTTTGGCTAACTAAATGTCAAAATTCTTTCTTTCTTTATCATTTGATTGATTACCAGGATTCTGGATTCATTCCTAAAGCTTTAATAATACCATTCTGGAAACACTGATAAGCCTGAGCAGTCCCTAATGGTGTAAGAGCCAAATGGCAGGGCTGTGGACAGGTTGTCATGGGGCAGATCCAGTGTTTACTCGTACACGATATGAGAACTTGCTGCCAGAAGTTTCCTAATGCTTCATGGGCTCCGAGCCCCTCTCCCTCTGAGCCAGTCCCTCAAGTGTTTTATCGGAAATATTGATGGGGGAGTTGAAATAAATACAGTTTTGATAGGAAACACATAGCTGTAAAAGCACAAGGGGATTTTTCAAATCCAGGGCTTCCCTCTCTCTCACTGTCAGTGTCTGTTTTGGCTTATTGCAGCCTCCAGCACTTTTGCAAATGCAAAGTTCCACTATTTCATTTAGTGCTGAAATATGAGCCAAGGACATGCTGCGGAGGGTGAAAAGCAACCCATAATCCAGAAAGCCCATTGTTATAAAGCTTGGAGACTATGAGGGTTGGAATTATTAAGTACAGTAGATTTATTTGTTATTTTCACTGCAAACCAGGGAAGCAGAAACCAAAGTGATAATTATTATTATTATTAGCATGTTGGTACCAGACATCCAATGGGCAAATGAATATGTATCTGACTCAGTACCTGCATCTTTTACACCATTGGAAAGTTTAGATTCTTGAGATTTGAGATATTATTTCAGGCTACAGTCATAAAGTTTCAGTAAACACTTAGACCCTCAACCCAAATGATCTTTGAAGCCATTCAATCCTGTAGCAGCAGATTATTCTGCCACAAAAATGGTCATATTACGTCAGTAAGGCTCCAGTAAAAGCAGTCCACTAAAATTGTCAGTCCAAAAAAGGTCTATTATAAGTAAAAATCTGTTTTAGGTAAATTTTAAAGGTTTGGAAGGGTTAACCGAACCAGTTAAATTGGATGAGTTTTAAAATTAGTTACTCATACCGCTTGTCTGGCTGCACTGACAAATGACAAAGAATACACATATTTTCCATGATGTTGTTCTAGCAGACGGAGAGAGAGAGAGAGAGAGAGAGAGAGAAGTTTTACTGGTCACACCATGGTCATGCCAGGAGCCTTAATGCACTTACAGTGTGAAAAAAATGAATGTGGCAGAGCAATGTGTTTGTTGGCAGCTTCTGTTTGAGGCCTGTTTAAGTACATTCTTTACTGAGCTGCTTGAATCCAAACTTTACTAAAAACTTTCAGTGACACATTTTTTCTTTAAAACCCAGTGTTCCCTGCAGTCCTAATTAGACTGATATCATCAAACCACCATCCAGATATGATGTCTGTGCATGAACATGGCTGATCTTGCTTGGACTGGCACTAAGACATTGGGAGTGAGTCCTCTGGATCTCTGTTCTCTTGGCCAGCTTGTTCTGTATCCTGGTATGTAAGAGTCGGCAAGCCTGGTCAATGTTTTGGACTTCATCTGTGTTACTGAGGGTTTAAGGTGTATTTATGTCATTATGGAGTATTGCACCATTTGAAAGGAACTGAATCAAGCATGCTCCAGTGGGTTGTACAAGTCCAGGTAACATTCATGTGATGTCCAAGAACCAACGCTTCCCAACATGATCGGGGATATACACTTCACCTGGAAGCTTGGTCATATGGCTAATACATCTATCCAGTCTTCAACCATCCCAAATACACATGATCATGAGGTTCTATGCAGTTGTCCTCATTGTATCTGTGTTAGGAATTTTTTCTCCCTCTTTTTGCACCTAAATTCTTAAAATCATTTGTTCTACTGATTTATGGATCAGTGGTGTCTTCTTCTAACTCCTCAGTGAGGCGCCAGAACATGAAAGTCCGAATCAGCGCAACTGGAGACACCATTGTGATGAAGTTTGTCAGACCCAATGCTGACACTAAGCTTGAGGGCTACATCCTGGGTTACGGCAGCAGTATGTTCTCCAAACAGTTTATTAAGCTGCCAGAGAACGGGCAGCCGTACGAAACCGAATTCGGTAAGACAAGCTGGTGTTGTTCCTTAGAGACAGTCCTTATATGAAATATCATTCGTTCAAACTTCTCATATGTCCTTACGGCAAGAGGACATTAACTTCTTCTGTTTTTAGATGCTGAGCCGAAGTACCTTATAGCTGTCCAGCCCACGGCATCCAATGAGGTGAAAAAGCAATGTACAGGTATGTCAAAAAGTAATCATTAGGTTGTTTTAAGACAAGGAATATGATTTCAAAAGAAAACATGCTTTTGTTTTCAGGTAAAGTGGAGCTGGAGAAGCCTCTGCACTTGGTTATTGGATCAGTGACACCCACTTCAGTTCTGCTGTCCTGGGGGACGCTGCTAAAAACTCCCTATGAAGCTAATGTCATGAATGACTGTATAGAAGATGGGTGAGGCCACATATGCATCTTAAGATTGTTGTTAATTAACTTCATACTGACCTCCTGTTAAGAAAATGCAAGAAAGCACAATAAGTTTCTTGTAGCTGTCAGACCAATTGCATGCACCTGTGGCTTTTACTTCAGGTCATATCTTTACCATCCGTCCTTTCCCTCCTCATCTAAGCCTTCAGTGTAAAACCACAGAAAGCAAAAAGACAGAAAGACAGCTGGTACCAAGTAAAAACATGGAGATTTCATCTTTGGTCTGTTCATTTCATGGTGGCCAGCTGTATTGTTACAGCAAATAGAGAAACAGATGGTGCAGTGGCCTACTGCCTTTGAACCACATTTGCGTGTCTGGTGCAGTTGCATGTGTATTAAATGACTCCCTGAAGTCTCTCAAGTTACAAAGAAGTGGACTCAGGGCAGCCAGTGCACACAGGTGCAGGAGTCCATCGACACAACATAACCAAACCTGAATGCATTCATGGAATAAAAACCTTGGAACTAGTAATTCTTGATGAACAAACATTCCTTCAGTTTTAGTCCTAATTTTATGGATCTTCTAAGAAATGGAGCAAAGTTCTGCACAGCAAAGAATTTTTTAAATAATATTATATGAATATCCATAAAATGCTGTAAAAGAATTTAGCTTTAAAATAAAGTATCCAGATTCTTTTAAGTCTTGCGGTTCTTCTTACCTTTTCATGTGTGCTTCTCTTTTTCCTCATGCTTTTTGCTCAGATACTACATGGTGCGTTATCGTGAGAAGAACAGGAAGTGGAACTACCAGACCTGCCCAACTAGTGATACCGTTATTGACAATCTGAAGCCAAACACAATCTATGAGTTTGGTGTCCAGTCTAATTCTAAAGGTGGCACTGGGATGTGGAGCAGACCAGTCCTTCACAACGTCAGCAATACAGGCAGAGAGGGTATGTTTTGTTTGTCTCCTGAAATACTGATTGCTGTGACTGTCAAGAATGGTGAAGGATGCAACATGACAGGTTGCTCAAATCAAACTTCCAACTTCAGTGGTTATAACTCCTTCAAATACTTAACTATGTTCCCCATGCTAGACTGCACCGGTCCAGAGTGCGCCCTGTCTGCAACCCTCAGTTAGACTAGAATATGAATAAATGATTGCTTCTGAAAACTTGACATTTTGAAGTTGTCACCTAATGGACCATGATACGCCAAAACTCTTCATCTTTCCCCCTCACATAGTAAATCTAGCTCAGCCTATCCCAGCAATTAGGTGTTAGCATCACTAACTGAGTCTTGGGCTGAGTGGTAGCTAGCCAAACAACTTCCAACCCCCAGATAGATTCTCTCAGTAGTTCACTCTTTCTTCTCAATTTTTCTCATGGCATGAGAGGATTGCTTTAAAGTCCCACCAAAATAGTTGGAATTAGTTCTGCCCATCGTCTGCATGACACATGCAGACTGGGTGACCTAGATTTTCTGAAACTGTTGGTGTTGCTTTGCAAAGGAGGAATCCTGAGCCAGAGCACTGACAGCTGATAAATATGTTTGGTTAAATATAATAGCTCCAGGACATGAAAACAAAAATAAAGACTTGATTTGTAACAGAATGGGACTTTAAGTGAAGTTTAGGTTAAGGTTTAAAATAAATATCTGGACAGAGATCCACTTAGCATACTAGAGATACAGGCAATAAATGTGTAAAGTGGCAATTTGTGTGCTTACACTATTATTTCTGATGTTTGACATTAAGAAGTGCCTTAATTTTTCAAACTGATTTTTCTCTTGTGATTCTAGAGGTAGTCATAAGGAAAATCTACAAGAGACCAGGCAACCCTATGGTATGTAATGGAAACGGAACTCTTATCCAAACAAAATCTGAGATTTTAAGACTTTTTTCATGTCTCTACTGATATACAGATGCCATGAGAAGAAAAATTGAAAGCCGAGGTTTTTGGGATTGCCTATACTATTTTGGAGTGCTTCTTGAACATTTCATTGAACTCCTGGTATTGTCAGGGTTGGCTTATTAGTTTTCCATCCAACTGCTGAATAGAAATGACATCAAGGGCTAGCCAGGTCAAACGGAGCCGTCTGTGGTAAGCTAACTTCTGGAGCAGAATGAGTGAAAAAGGCGGATAAGTTGGAAGGACGAGGGAAGAATGACAGGGGTGAAATGATTGAATGAAGAAGAAAGAGGGCACTTGTTTTCTGCAACAACTAAATTCATAAAATATCCATCTATGGAGGAACTTGAAAGACAAGTGTCTAACCAAGGACTTTATCAGTTTCACAGGGTGTACAGAGCATTTATAAGGTGCAGAGGAAATGGCTTATTGTAATGATAGGAAGCTCATGGCTATTTCTTCCTCTTGTCTGTTGTCTTCATCCTTCAGAAGCCCTTACCTCCGGATCCTCGCTCGTTCACCTCCATCCCTCAACGCGGTAAGCCAACAGATAACTTCTTCATTTGGTGTATTTAACACAACCATAATTTGATGAGATGTCTGGCCTACGGACCCCTGTGTTAAGACCCAATAACAGAACTTTAACAAGAAATGTGATTTATCATTGCAGACAGAACCTCTCAGTCAGTCATATTTTCTCATTGATGAGATCAGTGCAGTAAAGCTGTTTGAAAAGAAATGTGTTACAAATATCAATATATATAATCTCATACCAAACAAGGGAATATAAATTAACACAGAGTTGGTGTAAGAACACCAGGAAGATGTGTATTTCTGGGCAAAGAAGATAACAGGTCAACACTGGATCTACGGCTTGTTGTTTTGCTGATCTGTGATATATAAATAAATAAATAAATATATATATA
>JAVQJG010265368.1:0-26932 GCA_036024015.1 Craterocephalus amniculus
CACTGTATGAAAGTATATTTATGGTGAAACAGGTCTTGTTGTCATCAGTAGTTTCGGATCTCTGATATCTGAATGATGTCACACAGCAACGGATTCGCCAGCAGAGTGGGATATGAAAACAATCTGACGGAAGTCAGTGCTGCAGCAGCGTGGAGTTAGGTGATTAAATTAATAAATATAGCTATAGGTTTTGGGGGTAACAGCCATTGAACCATTACAGTACATGACAAATTAATCACACTTTTAAAAAGCACAATTTAAAGTAGCAAAACGTGTTAAACGCATAATTGAGCCTAATCCTTTATTAACATCAGGTATACAATTGAATCCATGAAAGTTAATCCAGTTATCTTTCATCAAATAAAAACAGCTGATCCCTCCAGTTCAAAAATCCCTTTGTTTGTAACAAATGGAGAGATTAATTGATACTGACAAACTTAAGAGACTGATGTGCTCCTCTACTAGTCACTGGCTTTGACATTTTAATTCATCAATATATATTCAAGGCAATGAGATTTAGCATGAAGGAATTTGGGATAAGTATTAGTTGTGAAAACACAGAAAGGGTTTTTAACTGCTAAAAGGTAAAAAAAAAGAAGGTATACATAAATCCGGCTGGTTATTTTACAGACCTCGCCATCTATGCGATTGAAGTGCTATTATCTACAAATTATACTCTATGATCATAGGTCTGTCTGGGAGGTGCATACACCTCCTAATTTATATTGATAAAATTCATATTGTTATTTTTTAAACGAGCTAATGAATTAAATAAAATCAGACAACTTCTATTTACAGATATAATTATATTTTTCAGATATAATTTGATGCCATGTGTTTGCCCTGTAAAACCAGGCCTATTTGCATATGTTCACCTTGTATATGCAGAGTCTAAATATGAATTATTTCATGATAGTTAATTTTTTCCCCAAAGTTATGTAAAGTTGAGCTGGAGAAGAAAAATTCGCTCAATTCTCAGTTGATTGGAATTCTTGAATAAAAGCGCATGTGATATTCACGTGTCATTGAGTTGAAACCGAATGTTTTATCTAGCGTATAATGTAGCATGTTAGGTTAGTGCTTGCTGCATATGTTTCCGTTGTTTGGCAGAGCTGAAGTAGGTTGCTAAAATGAAACAAGATAAGTTTGGTTGAGCATTTGTTGCTGTTCTGAAAAATGAACTGATGTAAAGTATGCAGTGCAGGTTAATGTTCCACCATGGTTCCTCTTTCACTGGGATGTAGAATGTTGTCGATTGACAGGATCTGTGCTGTGCTCTGCTTGTGTTGTTTTGCGTGAAATGCGATTCATGGGGCTAAACGTATCTCTCATAATATCGCTGTTTAGGTACTTTGATTAACTCAACTCTGC
Source organism: Craterocephalus amniculus (assembly GCA_036024015.1). Taxonomy (NCBI): domain Eukaryota; kingdom Metazoa; phylum Chordata; class Actinopteri; order Atheriniformes; family Atherinidae; genus Craterocephalus; species Craterocephalus amniculus. The sequence continues at coordinate 1,372 of JAVQJG010265368.1, forward strand.
CTCAGTATGTCAATTAATTATAAAGAGTGATTATTAGTTGAGATTACAAGACTGACTTTGGTGTTCATGAATTAAATGTTCTACTTTCTGTTGAGTCTATTGGCTCACAGCTGATAACAGCAATACATGTCAATAATAGCAGAGGAAAATACTTATTTTTATTGGAACTCTATACCTAATCAGCTTTGAGAAGGGCCAAATATTAAATGACTAAAATTGAATTTTTCCTCCTATAAAGTAAAAGTTCACTTGATAAATGATAAAGCATGCCCATCTCAGTCAGTTGCCCACCCCGTCCCCAGGACTGACTACACCTGTGGTGTGTGAATTCTTCAGTGACTCACTTAATGGTTTCTTATTACATTAAGGCATAATATACAGCCTTAGTATAAATGAGATGAAGATTTAAAGGGGGAAAATAGAAATTATTTCATGATCCCATGCAAGATTTTCTACACAATATCATTAAAACCTTCAGTAGTCTGCCATCTTATCTTTATGGCATCATCTATGATAATAACTATCACTCTGACAGATCCATTGAAAAAGGCTCTTCCAAGCTGAATTCACCGGGCAGTTTACAGCTGAGATGATTGCATGAGGGTAACTGCTTCATAATTATCTTGTCACTAGTTTTTCAATTCAGAAGGCATTTCTAAAGGCTAAGCCGACCCAAGTTGTTGTGCCAGATGCACTTCCTTAAACAGTGGTGCTTTCACCTCATTTCTTCAAATACTTTACAACCAAGTCATATGTGAGAGGCTTGGAGCAGAAGCTGCACATTGGCAGAAATGCACATACATTTAACTCAAACCCAGTGTCTTGTTATTCTTCAACTAGAACTAAAACAGATACTTTCACAAGAAGGGGAGAAATCACTGCTGAAAGGAGAGGACGTTGTTTCCAATTTAGCAGTGCAAGGAAGATGTCGGAGAAAATGTAATGAGGGGGAGATCTGGAGGAAAGGGTATGTTGGAGAAGAGAACTGGAGAAAGATAGAGACACGCAGAGAAGTTGAGAGGAGTGTAGCTTCCTGGTGGTGCTGGAAGCTGACAGGTAAATTAGCATCTGTGGCTAATGGGGCAAAAAGCTGCCAAGCCCTGGAAGGCACCCCTTCACTCTGACAAACAGGCAGCTTGTTGACCCAATCGCTGCCTCTGTCACTCCTTTTCTCCGTTTTAGCATTTAAACACAGCAACAAACACCCTCCCACTGGTGCATTTGTTGACATGCTAACAACACACACCAACACAAGCTCACACTCAGCTGCAGCAGGCTACGTGGGCACACAGGATAACCTAACCTAATAGGATTTAAAATGAATCGCAGATGAATCTTGAAATGTTCGAAAAGGTCTCGAGATGCCGGCCTTTTGACTCATCCTCTGTCAAGCTTTTTCAGCAGCTTGAGTGAGATGCGGTGAAAAATCACAGATCACAGCATGAATCCTGAATGGGGTGTGTGGAGTTGTTTACAAGCTGCTCATCAAGGCGAAGGGTAAATCTCTCTCATGCAGCTCACTTTTTTTTCCCACCTTCCTGCACATAGCAGGAATCAATAGTCAGATCGCTTGTTCTCTGGATCGCTCTGTCATTTGTTTTTCTTTCAGTCACTTTGCTGCGGACAGCTTCGACGCAATGCTTGAGTCATAAATCAAGACCTTTGCAAAGTGGGAGGATTGGGAGTGTACTTGTGCATGTGTGAGGAGTAGAAAGTGTGCACATGCATAAATGTTTGCGGATCTGTGTTAGAGAGACCACAGCTGGGTATTACCATATATCAGTGTGCCTGTCTTCCCGTAGCCGGTGTCTGAATGTTTCATCTAATCATTAAATGCTGACAGGCTTCACAGAGTAGCTCCACTGATCCCTGTTAGAGGAAAACGAGGCCTGACTTCATTAGAACTGTTAGTAGTAAGCTGCTTTACCCGTGCTCACGCCTGGTTTAACTGGCACTGTGATAGATGGGAGAGGAGAGGAGAAACAAAGATAGGTAGAGAGACAGAGAGGTGAAACAATAGGAATGCAGCGACAGAGGCATTTAAAGAGGATCTTCAATGTGACAGAGTCAGGAAGGGAGGATAAGGTAGTGAGAAACGGCAGGGCACAGAGCGTGTGAACCTGAAGTTTTCAGAAGCAGGGGAAAGGATGAAGCTCAAAGTGGTGTTTGAACTGAGAAGGATTAAATGATCCAAAAACGAGCAAAACAATCAATTAACTTGTGTAGCAATTAATCAATTATTACTCTGGCGCATTGACAGGCAAAGTGCTTAACTGAGATTCCAGAGTGAGGCTCTTAATGAGTTCAATAATTTGCATTGACCTCTGAGCACACATATGCATCCCCGCTCATGCACAGGCTAATTTATGCCTGCGCATAAGTACCTAAGCACGTAAAGATATGCACACACGGCCTTGTTCTCGGCATATTTCTCCAGAACATTCATCTGGTTTCTCTTGCAGGACCCCCTCCCCTCTCAACACTCAGTCTTTTCCTCCTGCCAGCAGAGATTTTTGGCCGGCTTAAGTACGCCCACAGGCCCCTCAGGGACAGCCCATGACTGATGGCACTGCGTGTGACTCCGATTCGATTCAGCCCATTTGATAAATTTATTGCTGGCATTTTGAAAATGAAATTAGAGGGACGTCTCCTGGAGACTGTTTTTCCAGCACAGGTGCCATAAATATACTTCATTTGGCAGCAGAGTGGGAGGAGGAGTTGAAGGTGGTGGAGAAGTGTTGGATAAAAGATGTCATGGTAGGAGGGCAGATAACAGGGATGTTCCACAGAAGTAGAAAACGGAAGAATAAGGTCACATTAAAATGAGGTCCTGTATTAATCACAGTATTGGAACAACAGTAAAGGTTATTCAAACCCATCTGGAATCTCATCCAGACCTTACTATTATGTGATGGCCTTTATTTAAACATATTTACTGACACGTTGTGCCCCTTATATCTCGTGCTGAATAACAGATTGAGACTGTGGGTTGTTGACGTTGCAAGTGAACACAAATACCTCCCTTCCTTCATTTCTCATGCTGAGAGGCGCAGACGAAAAACATACAAACACTCTTACTAGCCAGTATTACAAGGATGCACACACAAACATATGCTTTATGTACATTATCTTTGCTTCAAGGCCCTATGGCTCTTCATTACTGATTATGCTGTCAAACAGCATAGCCACATATAACTCACAATGTCTGAATGAATCCAGGAGGCTATCTTTCTCCATGGTACTCAAAGTGTGTGTGAGCGAGACAGTGTCAATGTGTAAGTGGATGTTTACACTTAAACATATTTGAACCGGACATACAGGGCAAACAGGACATTGACGCAAATACAGTACAAGCAAATAAATGTGACATTCCTTCACAGTCAGGGATCTACTATACTACCTTACTTATCTGCCTCTCATTGAGAAATGTGTGTGAGTGCAGCTGTGGAGGGATGATGTACACCATGCCAGCCTCTACTCCCTCTCAACATTCATCAGATAGGAAGGCTAAGGCAAGCTGCATCACTTACTTTTATAGGCCATTGTGACAGCACTGTACAACCCATGGCAATTGCATACCTATGCTCACAGCTGTGTATATATGAGCATACTATGTGTAACCTGTCACACAGACACACTCTGTCAATGCCTACTGAAAAACATATTAGCAACTTCAACAGGTTGGAGCGTTGGAATGTGAGCAAGTCACAAAAGACATCCTACCTAGTGCTGTTTTCCAGACATACACACGCATGTTATATCACATTGAGATGACAATGAAAACATTTTCACCTGTGTTCTGCTTTGCTAACGAAAAGCTTGTGCAAAACAAGCGTCAAGTTCTTATGAGCACTGCAGGGAGTGAGAGAAAGTTTCAACAAAATCAGCAGGGAGTTCTTTTGCCTGATTGTCTGCTTCTGCTTTGCAATCACCGAGCGTGACACACCCTCTGACATTACAGCGTCATCTGTGCAAAGAGTAGAGGGCTAGGGCTTCCTGATGCATACACCTGCAGGCTGCCACTCAGAACAAGACCCCTGCAGCGGCTTAGACAATTTGACTGTCTGGCCCCATCATCTTACAAAATCAAAACAGCCTACAGGTATATTCCTACAAACATCTACCCCCACTATGCTTCCCGTCTCTCCCTAATGATTAACAATGCAAAACACTTCCCTTCCCTGTCTTCCCATTAACATACACATGAAAGGGTGGAGGAGTCTAAACAGAATTGTGATTAGTCTTAATATGAAATGCAAAAAAAAAAAATCAACAAGACACAAGCTGCAGGCTGTCCATCACTGCAGGATAATCCAGTCAGTATCAGTAGGTGTGAGTGATTGACTTCTAATCAAATAACTTTTTCTGCAACACAAACACCGAATGACAATTTCAATTCGGTGACAAGAAAACCGTGTAATGTTTCTCTTCTAATTAGCAAAATTGAGACCACGGATTTATACACAGAGCACACCACCCATGGGAAAGAAAGCATGCAAATACAAAGGGGACTGATTGAATGGTGTCTTACCCTTCTGTGGCGATACTGTGGTACCTGCAGGGAAAAAAGGAGAAGAGAAACTGGGCTCAGTGAGAGGTTGACAGGCTTTAAAAACATTGCAGCCATATAAAATCCAGGAGATGACAGTTAATGTCGGCTATTTTGTCGGAAAGTAAATGCACCACCAAAGAAAAAGAAAAGAAAAGACAGGCACTGATTGTTTTATTACTTAGTCAAACAGCAAATCAGCTGGAAGTCACTGCATTTAGGCTTGTAGACATGGCCAAGACAACTTACTGAAGATCAAACAGAGCTTCAGAATGAGGAATAAAAGGGAATAAAGTGACTTTGGTTGTTGGTGCCAAGCAGGTTGCTCTGTGTATTTCAGGAACTGCTGATCCACTGAGATTTTCACACACAACAATCTCTGGGATTTAGAGAGAATGGCAAATGTTCAGCGAGCAGCAGCTGTTTGGATGAAAATGCCTTGTTGGTATCAGAGGCCAGAGGAGAATGGGGAGAGTGGTTTGAGATGACAGAAAGGCAACAGTAAGTCAAATAACCACTGGTTCCAACCAAGAAAGGTGCCATACAATCTCTGAATACACGTCCGCAGCATGTGACCGCACACTCATTAACAGGAAACTAAGGCTACAATTCACACAGGCTCACCAAAATTGGACAACAAAAGACTGGTAAAAATTTGCCTAGTCTGATGACTCTCCACTTCACCTACAACAAATGGACGGTAGGGTCAGAATTGGACATAAACACCATGAAAGCATAAATCCACAATGCCTTGTATCATTAGCTGTTGGAGCTGTAATAGTGCAGAGAGTAGTTTCCTGGCATATGTTGGGCCCCCTAATGCTAACTAAGCATCATTTTAACATTTGTGGTACCAGCTCCCAGTTAGGGCTCAGAAGGTAGACATCCTCTCTACCCTTAAGATCAGGTTTAAAAGCTTCCTTTTAGATAAATCGTATAGTCATGTTACACTGCTATAGGCTTGCACTGCAACTTTTTTTTTAAAGATAAAAAAAGTATACAGTAAACCCAGCTAGTTCTTCTTATAAAATATTCACCAGAATAGTGTTTGTAAGCTCCCAAGGTTTCATTAGAATCTTAAGGGCTTGTCAAACTTTCAGGGATACTGGAAGAAGTTTTTAAAAAGTTTCCTTTCTTGAGTTGTTAAAATCCTTCCAGGCATTTCTCTTTTGGCCACGTGCCAAAATGGCCCAAATGTCCACAGACGTGGGATGGAAATAATTGAATCCGGATGGATTTGTGACGTGCTGGGCAGAGGAAGTGATAATCCAAAGCTCTGCCTAATTGCCAGAGTAAAGATGGAGTCCATTGTAGTGGTGGCGTTGGTGTTTATCAAGGTAGTGTGCCGTGGGATTGGACTGAGCATTAGGGCTTTCCACACTTTTGTTTTGGGAGGTGTTACAGTGGATTTGAGCAAATATTGGCACTGGTTATTACATGGTCTGATTGTCTGCTATGCAACTGTCCATAAGCTCCGCATGTCAAGCCTAATCTGAGAAGAGGCTTCAAATAATTAGTTAGTGAAGCACTCACAGCCCAGTGCAGTCAACCTTATCACTAAAAGAAAATCCTTGGTCCATTTCCTCTTCATCCCAAAGGCTTACAAACTCTCACGACTGTTAAAACCTTCAGAGTAGCTGATAAAATATTACATGTTACAACCATTGGCTCCCAACATACTGTTTTTTTTTTTTTTCGTTTTGGGGGTGGGGGTTGGTTGTAATTTATTAAGGAAAAAAAGAAGAAAAAGAGGGCAATTTTTACCATGTAGAATTTCCCAACTCTGCAATTATTTCAGCATGCCGATCAAGTAAAACAGCCAGACAAGAGAGAAGTGGTTGTTACCTACAGTCTCAGTCTTTATCAATTCAGTTTAGAATTAGCAAAACAAATAGATGGAATGCACCAAAACTATTATTTTTTAATCATGCTTCCCTTATCTAAACGGACAAATATGTTAAATCAAACATTTTGATAGTTATATCCCTACTAACAGTTTAAAAGCAGATCAACAATTTCCTGAATAATTTAAATATGCAAGCATACATATAGTCATGTGAAAACAAAAACAAACCCTGTTGTGTAACATTATACATATCAATGCTTATGAAAAAATAAATAAGTCCACCTCATAACTCAACAGCCTTTTGGATCTCCTTTAGTTCAATTTCGTTAAAAAAAACAAACATTTTTTTAGACCAGCAGAATGTTAGAAAACCCAAATTAAACCAAGTCGCCTACCTAATGAACATTCAGTCGGAAAACATAGCGTTTCAAGCCTCAGCCATCTTTTTGCATAAGAATGGTAAGGAAAACAACTAAGGTGTGATTTCATTTCAATATAACAAACCATAATTTAAACTGTTCTTTAATTAAATGCCTCTGAACAGAGTTACGTTCAGAAAACAGCAGGTTGCTACACCATGTGTCACTTGCTCTTAAAGCATACAGACACAATATATTAAATAACAGAAAAAAAAATGAAGAAAATGTCCTAACATGCCCTGAACATTACTTTGGTAATCATAAATAATAAACACCTTTTCCTGATTCTCTAGAACTTGTTGGGTTGGAGTTGAGGCACCAGGCTGATAAGTGTCAGCACACATAAATAACCCTGCTGTTATGGGAGGCAATGAAAACCTCTGTCATTGATTCTTTCCAGCTTTCAGTAGCTACCATGGATTTAGACACTAATTTTCCCTGAATATGTGAGTAGTGTTTTATGGGCCCATGCGATTGCAGATATACTCCTATGGGTTTGAGTATTATGTATAACAGGGCACATGTCAATACAGGTTTTCAACCAGTCTGAATTCAGGAGTAAAGTTAAGACTGGCCTAGAGCATGCCTGAGGACATTAAAAACACCATTTTGAAGATGCATTTTCAGAATTGGGGAAATAAACACCTTCCAGTTGTTTTGCACTCAGGAATTTAACATTTGATCGTCTAAAAACTTTGAGAGAAAGATGCTTTTGAGAGGAAAGTGACTGAATGGAATTTTACTCTTTTAAATTAGGTAAATATTAACAACTTTTTAATTACACCTTAAAATAATGTTATATTTAGTGAAAAATGTCAAGAAATAAATACCGAAAGATGTTTCATATATCTAACTACAGGAGCTCAAGAGACGTTGTTACAAGAAGCTGATGTTCATAACAGTGATTACTAATGAAAATTATATCTATTTGCAAAGAGACTGCATTTTTTTATCCAAAGGATTCAAAGACATTTACAACAGAGGAAGTAAAAGATTATAAAATACTTCCAGCTTGAAATTGCACTAAATAAAAGCTAGTATTTACTCTATTTGTGATTCTTAGTGCCAGAGCGAGGAGTTTGTCTGCTTAAATTAGTGAATGTGCCGAGTAAAGTCAGACTGTAATGGCAATGATGAGTAAATACACAAATTTGTGGAAGCATAATGAAGAAAACTATCATAAGTGGCAGCTGTGCTGGATGTTGCCGTGTTTGGACTGAGACACAGCAAAGATACTGAGCACATCAACTGAAAACCACTAAGAGGTTTTATATTGGGACATTTACGAGGCTGTTCAGCAGATAACTACTTCACAAGGTAACTAGTAAAAAAAACACAGCTTCATGGCTCATAAAGATGAGTGCGACTTTACAAACGTCAAATCAATTTGCTCAGTTGGTGTTTGTGAGTCAAATGTTTTCAAGTAATTCAATGTTCAAATTAATCATTATTAATATTACCTCATGAGTGGCTTATTTGATTTCTGATGGACAAAATTTGTGCTAATTTGACTCTGAGAACAACTACAGCACACCGCCAGCTATACACTTCCTGACAAACAAGCACTTCATCCAGCTTCAACAGGAAGTTCATTGGTTTTGAAAAAACTTGATGCGAGAGCGGGGCCACCGTCATACTCTGGTTGAATCAGCGTATTTCTACCCGTATGCTCTGACATGAAAAGTAACAACAAAAAAAGTTGCCAAACTGTGCAAAAAATGTGCTGTGAAACACTTTGTAGCATAGATAATAGACAGCATCTGTTCTCTGTCAGCAATTTCTTCCACAGATTGGCACATTTTCTACCATCTGTCACATGTGAGCTTCAAAACACAGAGATTTACATGCAAGGTAAGCTTCAGTCTCCCTTTGTGACCAGTGGGCTGGTTCAGCCCATCCTCACTGCCTGCCCAAATATAAACTGGCTTATCTGCACTAGATGGAAACCATGAAAAAATGAGGTAATGAATAGAAGCTAATGACTGTCGGGACTTCTTTCATCTCTCGTGATGAGAAATTTTGTACACCTTCTTTTTCTTTTCAACCCTTTATTCTAATCATCATCATATCTTATATCTATATTCACTTACAGTTACAAACTCAGAGATAATGTTTACATGCTGATCTTGTTGCTGTGAGACAGTCTCTTAAATTTTAATATGGATTCAGAGCAAAAGTTGCTTGTAATTAGCTCTAAATTCATATTACACTGGGAGTTTAAAGACGATAACAAAAAATATATATCCACCCCCTGCACTAACTGGCGGGATATAATACTTACTGGTCCACAGATTAGACCATTGATACATGGTGCACACGCATGGTCTTATACTGGAAACACAGGTGTAGGTGGCTGTAAAGGAAATACTTGATCCTTCATACATAATATACATCCCAGAGTGACTGAGTTAAACTGCCATACACAACCCACACTGAGCTCTTAAAGTTGTGGCCTTCCAGCAGGCCACTGTGGGAATGGTTTTAGTTAAACCAGAACATAGGTTTGATTTTATCACAGTCATAAAAGGAGGGATCATTGCCTCATGGTAGTAAATGATAAAAAGAAAAAAAACATACCATCAAAAGGTGCTTTTTATTTACAAGTACATTGTCACTATGTCCTCGTAACGCAAATACAAGTAGATCAATGCATGTCCATGTGTGTGCAACACACTGTTACTGCAGCAGCATGAGCAGAATATAGTGGAACAAATGAGTCGCTGCTCAGATGAATATCTAATATTAATTTATCACCAGTTTAATGTGATTAGGATACATTTCAAAAGCTGAAGCTGTTCATGCTCACAAATCACTAATAACAGTATATCAGTTAAAGTTGGAAAGTTAAAAAAGACACTATGTGATAGATGATTGTAGACAAGACTCATTTGTGACCACTGACCTGGAAGTTAACGGTTTTTCAGAGACTGAGCGGATATAAAGCCGAAAGTGATCAAGACAAATCAATGGAACTGTGAAAATTAATTATTGAACAATTCAAAATATAACAGAGCAGAATTTAACAAAATCTTTAGAGTATATTTCCACTCCTGAGGAAATTATTTTTAAAATGCCCACACTGAATGATTTTTCTCCACATCTCCAAAAAATACAGAAAGTCTGCACCACAGTTATTCTACCTGTGACAACAGGTGATTGGAAGGAAGATGTCATTTAGCAGGAGGCACCAAATTACAGACCAGATGATAAGTCGCTGGCATCCGAACACCATCATCCAGACAAATACAAGCAGCTTGTCACAGCCATTAACCATCGATGGGAAAAACGGCATCGACTTCAAGCTGAAAGACATTAATCTTCACCGGCCATTTGTGATAGCACTGCAACACATTACCTGTACAGACATGGAAATAAATAAATATACCTGTATGGCTGAGTGTTTGCAATGGTTCTGCCTCTGGTGTGAAAACATTTACATATCATGACTCATTTAACTCATGTTCTGCAGGCACGTGCCTGTGCTACTTCCAGAGCAGAACACAAGGACACAAAACACAATCCCAGGTTTTAATTAGCTGTGTGTAGCGCATGCTCATCTGCTACATGCTGCACTGGGAGAGCAGGGCGTGCTGCCTTCTTGCTCATTATGCACTAATGAGTTGTCTATTAATGAAAATGGAAAGCATTTATTTTGTGAGCACAAAGGGTTCAGCTGGATTAATTACTGCACTACAGCAACAAAATGAAAACAGAAAGTGCAGCATCACTCTTGTGTGGCACATTACCCATTAACCAACTGTTATCAAGGCCTGGCGAATGTCGCCGCACGACACATGGTTGGAGCGGAAACTGTTCACACAGGCCATTAAAAGTTCACATGAAGTCCACTTTTGACACATTCTATATAATGCTATAGACCTTTTAAAATTATTCTTAGAAGTTTCCCACCGATAGGCCCATGTTGTACGCCAGCACATAAAACATGATGTGGGGGTTAATATGACTATTAGTATTTTAAGTCGGTTTGCACAACCCTTCTCTGTGCATTTAAAAACGATTACAACCAGGATTATCAGGAGAAATGAAAAATCATTAACACGAAAGATCTCTCTTTTTTACTTTCAGCACAAACAGTTTTTTCAGTGGGAATAAAGAACCATGAAAATAGCAGATTATGTGCTCACCAGGCAGGCGAAAAAGGCTGTTACAGAACTACAGGGAACAGATGAACAGAATTACGTCTCTTTTTAAATGATTACAGGAGTAAAAGTTAAACCCTCTCTCTGATGATATCATTATCTTGTGCTGAAATTCCTTTCAAATGCTGATCAGAGTCATTCTAATAGCTTGCAAATAGCTTGGAATCCCATTGGGCTCTCCTTGGAGAGGTCAGGGGTATGGGGAGCGTGTGGGCTCTGGCAGCCTTAGCAGATGGTTCTTGATCAGATATTAGAAGCTGGGCAGCGAGGTCGTCTGGCCTTGAGCATTCTGCCCCACCCGGGGGATGTGTGAACTTCCAGCTCCAGCACTGGTCCCGGCGCCAAGTGAATTACTCTATGTCCCAACCACACTGTGGGGATGCTGGTGCAGCAACAGACTGCTATCCTTAAGTCTGGTGACAATCTGGGAAAAGCAAACATGCTGTCTGTTGTAATATTTTTCCCAACAAGGAATTAATCTCACCCATTCTGGCTGTGCATGATTTGATTACAAATCCTTATGTTATTCCTACCGCCGTATGATCTTTGTAAAGAAAATAATAATCAGGCTGAAAACCAAAATCCGACTGAGCTGCATTTGAAGAGAAACACTCCTTTCATTCTATTACTGACTTCTCCTATTGTGGCACTGACAGGTGGACAGACTTATCAATAAATAACAGGAGTGGAATCTGAAACGTGCTGTGCTGTGTGAAATGATGGGACCCATAAAAGCAAGAGGATAAAGTCTTTGTTACAAAAACTGAACATTAATCTGTAGAGTGCCAGTGCTTGAATAGCTGATGTAAAAGCATGTATGATAAGATAAATCCCACTTAGACACCTGGCATTCCTGCCTTTCATTCCCCTCAACTTGCCTTAACTGTCTCTCCCCTTACCGCCATCCACAGTGCCACAAAGAAAGCAGGTTGAATAAACACGACAATCTGAGCTTTATTTATCCTTTCCCCTGTGACAGCAGCACTCTAAAATGGCAGAGCTTCGGATATGACCTTCAGCTGGAGTAGTTCTCCATCAGTCATCACTGCCACCCCCAGATCAGACACTGGCTGAGAGTAGTGGCACCTTCAGTCCTCCTCATGCACTCTCCCTTTTTAACCTCACACACAGTTGTCCACAAGAGATTTCTCTCATTTTCTTTCCTGTCCCCCATTTTTATTTTCTCCCCCTAGTTATCCTGCCCTTGGCCTACCTCTGTTTGGAGCATGTTGTCTCAATGCTTCTCACCATTCTCCCTCTTTACATTATAAACTTGGCAGGTAAAAGATTTGGGATAGGCTGGGATAATTACAAGAATGAAAGGAAGCGCATCATTTGCATCGTCACTGGGGTGCTTGCTCACTCATTTTCTCAGGTCCACTAAACTTATGTGTGATCATGTTGCAAAAGATACCAACTCATTGTTTTGCATGATTTCAAACGTTGGATACAATAATTTATTATGTGCGCAAATTCCTATGAGCAATAAAAGGAAAGCAGTTTTTTTTCACTGTTCATTTTACATTATGTTGGTACAAAACCCCAGATATCCTTAAACCTCACTTTCCTCTTAGTTTTCAGAAATTTCTGTGTCGGCTCTACTTAAAAACAAATATATTGCAGGTGAAACAGTTTTTAAATTGAGTAAAATACAGTATATCATGGTCTTATGGTCTCTCTTATGGTTAGGAGTGAAAGCACTGATCCCTGGTGTGCAATTTGTTTTTAAACACATAAGAGTCACAATTCTACATTTAATTACATAAAACATCTTCATTCTTAAAGTTCCAGTTAGCTACAGTTTCTTGACACAAGCAAGGGGATACCTTGAATAAATAATAAATAACAGGAGGTAAACATTTTGTCATTTATCTTCATATTACACAATTTGGTACAGTTTGTTTAGCTGCTTTTGTTGAAATGGATTATTTTCAAAAGTTGGACAGATTAACATGAATATTCTATCAGAAATCTGGTGCTAGTCAGATTTAAAGTGTGTAGCTTTTGAGGCTGATCCAGATCCAAATGTTTAATCAGTCTTGGTAAAACAGCAAGCCTGACCTTTTTTGAAAATTATTCTAAACTAATTAAATATATAGAATATATAGAAGAATATATGACAGATGTGTTGTCAGTGTAAAGTTCTGGATGAGACAGATGTGGAAGTAGATGCTCAGCCGCAGAACAGGAAAGACAGAAATTAAGTTTGAAGGCAAAAGAAAGAAATGCTGTACATAAGTGGTTCCTTCAGTGTCTGGTTCAGCACCATGACAGTTCCAAAGGCTTAGACAGGTGGTAGAGGAAATGCCCTATGCCTGTGTCCTGTTTAATGCTGTTTTTTAATAGTTTATAAGAGTATATTACATTTTGTCTCTTTGGAGCAGTGATACTGCAAACTGTATGAGAGACTGAGGTAAAAAAAATAAAAATAAGCATAAGGTTTAACAAGACTGGTGTCATTCTATCACTGCAGCAGTATATGATGATGATAAAATCGTTCACCAAAGTTCTAGCAGATCCCACACAAGCACAACCAAATCTGTATATCTGCTGGAAAAATCGGAAAAAGGGAAGGAAATAACACTTGAAAATTTACCTCTAGATATTTATGAATATGATTTTCTTTCTGTTAAAATAAATATTAGTAATAGATGTGATTTAAAAAATTGTTTAAAAGCCCAGAATTAATATAGATTAAAATAATGAATAACAATTTTAAGTGATGAAGCATCAAAACACACACTCACACACACTCACACAAAAAAGCAAAGTCAAATAATTTTTTTTTCACCAGTGATTTAGAACTGTTAAGTAAAGTACTTAATCAACAATTGAATTCTGTTCCAAAGTTTTGTAGCTGCTACTCCAAAGACAAAATCTCCTTTATTGACTAACCTTGAACGTGGATAGCTAAAAGTAGTTTTTTTTTCCATAAAGGTAAGAGAAGTCTGGGAATTGAATAAAGAAAGATAAGTCTGAAAATGTACTCAGTTGCCAATCCATGTGAAGCTTTAAAAGGATTAAAAAGAATTATAAAATAAATTCAATATTTAATTGTCACCCAGTGGAGACACACAAGAACAAGGCATGCAACTTCACTGGTTTTTGGTATCTGAGTTTAGAACCAGCTGCAAAAGAGCATGGCTGATACCAAAATACAGACAATTAGTTCTGGTTTTTGGGGGTTAAAACTTTTTTTTACCACTTAATTCACCTATTTATCAAGTTTAAACTATGGTATTGTCACAAAATAAGGTATAAACAACACAACAGTACGGAATTCTTTACACAGATTTTTTGTGCTGATAGTCAGTCACAAATCAATCAAAAACACCTCCATATGTGGGACAATAACTCAGTTCTGTGACCAGGTTCAATTCTCAAAGAGGTCGTGGCTAAATGACTGTGCCGTGAAACACGAGTGTGCCTTCAGAGAGTGTCAAGTGTGCCGTGGGAAATTATCTCCTTCCACTTAATTTGTCTAAAATACATGTTTTAAAGACAAATTAATTGATATTTGAAAATTTCTATCCAAGAAACTTTGACAAGAAGGATTTCATATAAATGATAAAGACTGAAGAGTTTTTCATTTTTCAATGGAAAAAGGCGTACCTTGGCCCAAAAAAGGTTGACAAACACTGCTCTAAGCCACCTTCGCTCACACACAAAGGAAACAAACAGGCTGGATGTTCCCTGCGTTGGTTTGTACTTTCACAAATAATTTAAGGATTTCAAAATCCTGGATCCTGGATTAAAAAGATGTATATTGAAAGAATGTGAACTGTGATTTTTCCATAGTTAGGCTGTAAGCACTAATCAGCAACAACTGCTACATCACTGTATAAATCGTCGACCCTCTCCTTGTCTTTGATGCTCAAGACCTGGACGTAATTTCTATGGATTTCGATGAAAAATCTAGATCATGACACCCCTAATAAACAGCACACAGAACATGATGTTAAAATATTTAGATTTCTTCAGTTGTTGTATCTATGATTCAGTGTTGATTATCTGTTTGTGTCTTTTAAAAGTTGTGCTTTGCTAGTCACAGACATCATGCATCATCATAACTTTATAATCTCACACTGTGATCCCAGCTTGATGCATGATAACATGCATGATGAAGACCCAGATCCTTAACAGGTTGATGGAAGGAGCTTTTGGCCCTATTATCAACCAAGTAAACCAATGATGGCAGTTAGTTCAGTGTTCATAGAAACAGGGATAGTGTTGTCTTGATGTCATAATTTGCTACATAATCTCACAAAATCCAAAGCATTAAGCATAAAGTTGGTTGGAGCATCAATTTCTCATCACTTGGAATTTAAAACATTTAAGACTTGATTATAACCCAGACTATCACACACCTTCATTTCTTACACTACTTTTATTTTCAAGTCTTGTTTTCTTTTATGTTATTGTTGTTTTTAATGCATCTACTGTTGATTTAACCATCAAATATCCAGACAGATCTTTGGAAAGAAAGATGTTCACGTGCTATATCTGCAGTACTAAATTTGATTTAAATTCAGTGCAGTGAGAATTATTGAATGATTTGTAAACTCATTACAGCATCTTCTGTATAAATGGAATATAAAACTCTACCACATTAATGAAGATGAATCTCCTATAAGATTAAGACTATGCCCAAAAAAAAAACTGTCTTGTGTCCTGATTAATAAAATTTTTTATTTAACTTTGGAAACAATGGATGACAGGAGAAGGACCATCTGTCATGTTAAGAGTTTCGGTATCAGTGTTGGCATCAGTGATGGTGTGTGGATGCATTAGTAAACCTGGTACTGATAAGCTGCAGATCTGTGAAGGCACCATTTACATTGAATAATAGATACAAAAGTTTTAGAGCAACATATGCTGTCAAGCCAATCACATCTTTTTCAGCTTGGGATTTGTTTCCTTTTTTTTTTTTTGCATCTTACAACAGCATAGCTTCATTGTAAACGAGCCTAAAGATCAAACCTGTCATCCACTCAAAAAATTTGGCTCATGATCTAACAAAACAAAATCAATAAATGAGGCCCAGAACTGTTGAGCAGCTATAGTCCAAGCAAGACTCGGGATATTTAAGCTTTAAAAGTTCAACATTTACAAACAGTTTTTCCACTTTCCCAAACATTTTCCAAACACCTAAAAAGCGTGAGGTAACACGTTTTTCCAGATACCAACAAGAACTCTGTTGGTGGAACCTTATTCATTAGAATACAATAAACAATGAAGCAGTTTGATCTTTAAATGGCTTCGTTGGATGAGACGAGACAAACACATCACACACTCTGCCGTCTAATTATTTTCTAAAAGTGAACAAGCTTGTGTTTCTCTGTATGGTTCCTGAGTAACACACACAAAAGGCAGATCTGACCATACTTTCAGAGCCTCCATCATGTCTCCTCACATATCTGTGAGTGTTGGCTCCTCTCAGTAACGAAGTGAGACAAAGGAACAGAAACAAGGATGGAGTAGCTGAAGGTGCGTATCAAACTGTGTACCCCAAGCGGAGATGAGGCATTTATTTCACATCACTCGACATGAGAATACGCCTGTAAGTCCTTACTTGGGGCACCCCAAGAGGCTTCCTTTCTCCTCATTTCCTCAAGGCATATTTAAGGTACTTATGTATTCTCCATGATGGTGGAGGAGAGAGATTTCTGGGTCACCAGAGGAGAGAGGGTGCGAGGAAGCATAAGTTAGCATAATGACAAGCACCCCATGATGCAGAAAAGTAAAATCTGCCTTTAAGCCTGGACACACCTGAGGCCTTTCATCTTATCAGTGAAGCCTTAAATTACCCAGTGTGTGGAAAGAAAGGTTGGTCAGTTGGAAAGGGAGCGTCAAGCAGCAAGCTCATCAAAAACAGATCAAGTGAATACAAGACATTTGGAGAAAAACATTCAAAAATATTCTGCAATAATGGAAAAATCCAGAAAGTAGTTGTGGAATTGTCTTAGGAAATGAAATGCTTCTCATAAAAAAGCAGTTTGCAAGGTCGAAGAGGAAAATATGATCCTATAAAGGGCACTTGTTGACGACTATCTGCACACTCTGCTGTCCTCTGCAGGGAGAACTGTCGCACTCCCATGGTGACAAAGAATAAAAGAGAGCGCTTAGAGTGAGACTGCAGGATGGTTAATAGCGATAAAACACTTTAAGGACAACAGAAAGACAGGAAGTTAAGAAAACTAAGACATATTTTCCCAGTGGGGTGAAAACTAAGATAAATGCGGAGTTGGAGATGAAGGAAGCCAAGTGGGACAGAGGAGAAATGTAGTGATGCAGGACCAGCTAAGGGATCAGCACACTCTGTCACACTGTCACACCAAACAGGCACCGCTGTCAATCACACATATATGTACGCAGAAAGCCATAAGGAACAATACGGCCTCTCAAAAACACATGCTCACTCACAAAACTTGGTGCACAAACACATTGGTTTTCATAAAGTCTCCACAGATATCTGAAACGCAGAGAAACATTCTCATATCTGTTAAAGAAATGACCTGATAAATAGTTTTTCAAGGTTGTTTTTTTTCCATTTTCTTTTCTTTTCAAAGTGAATTCATAATGTAACGCTATAGGAAAAGAAATGTCTCTTTTCTGAGCTTTGGTGATCACTGTATATAAGGGTGAAATGAAGACATACAGCATGTTTACTGTGCAGCAGAAGCAAGACAATAGCTTTCCTTTCATGAGTAGCTGAGGGAAACAGAGAACGAGGTAGGGCAGGGGAGAGAGGTGAGAACATGATCTGCATCTTTCACAACACTCTCGGATTTGTCTTGGAGGAATCACAGAGAAATAAAGGTAGGCCTTACTCTGGCTTGCTCCACACTTCTTTTCTTGGTTTATTGCACTGAAGTCTAGTCTAGCATTTGATGTTTGGAGTCAGTACCTGCACACATGTGAATGTGTGTGGATGGAAGCTCTGGCTCAAAGAGACACTAAACAAAAGTGAAAGAACTGAGTCTTGGTGTATGAGTATGGCAGAGTCTAATCCAGATGAAGTCATTTATATTTACCATAGGAACATAAGAGCAGAGACCGCTAAAATGAGCCATGTAAAATTGTGACAACAAAACAACTACAGGATTTTAGAATGTCTAAAACCAGCTTCATACCAGCAGCACCAGCGGCATAACAAACAAGCAGCTTATCATGGCTGCAAAGCAGGAGCAACAGCTGTAGCAGCAGCATTGAAGCAAGTACGAGGTAGAGAGCAAGACAGTGTAGCTGCCCATGCAGGACAGGCGTGTTTGATTTGTGGCATGGAGAACATGAGACATGGGAAACATTAAGTTGCCTGCCTAAACTAGATGACAGGTGTCGCTTCATTTATCAAAGTTACACAAGTGTGGCTCATTTCTGTATTTAATAATAAAAAACACAATTGATAATTAAATAAATAGTGAAATCTGAATGATTTACCACATGAATTAATTACAGACTGTTACAAGAAAACTCCTGTTTCCTTTGAGATTCCGTCCCAACATTTGTCCACATTGCTTCAGTCACAAGTAGCTAGTTAGCTCGTAATACAGATGTGGACACACTCAGGAAGCACTTCAGTTGTGATCAATCTGGCCACATTCACAGCTGGTTTGGGAAACTTGTAGCCACATTCTTCTGACAGCGTGAACTCAAATGTATCCAGGAACACACTGAGGGAATTCCAATGCAACTGGTGCCAATGCATGTACTAACACATGGTGCATTTCGCATTTTAGGAAGTTTCAACTTCGTCATTTGGTCATGAAATCACCTTTGCTAGCTGTTCCAAAACATTAAAAAAATTTAGATGCCATTCACAGCTGTGCTTGTTTTGATTATTTATTTTGATATGTGAATGCTACAAGTCAATTTTTCCATTAAAGATAAATGGGGTTGTTTGTCACAGCCCTAATTAAAAGTGGAAGCAAATAAAGCCAGAAAATAAAACAAAGACACATAAATACAGTGAAGAGACTTAAATTGCCTCTGACGTCTGTCCAGGAAACTGCTGTCTAATGAATCAATGTAAGATAATAAGACTGGCCTCTCGTTGCTTGCACAATGTGAAAATATAAACACAAACCACTAATGGTCCTTAATTACATACTTGAAAGTTTCCATCCCCCCATACAAAAGTGACACCTGCACACTTCATAAAATATTATTCTCTGCGCCGAAGCCAAAACACACTTGAAAAATCTGTCCCCATGGAGTCCTCAGGGAACTCATTTTATCCACAGAAATAAAACTGTTATCATATGCACACATTAAACCGTGCCAGCTTGTCCAGAAGAACAGAGGCAAAGCTTTTAAGCAAATGGCAGTTGTGTAAACTAAAATGGCAATGTTGAAAGTCAATTCAATAATAGCTGAAAGCCATTACAACACTGTTATTAACAAGGTTGCTGGAAATGCAATTAGCCCCCTCACATTGCTCACAGCAACAAGCATGGAGACATTTCAGAGAAATAGAGAAGAAAAAATAACAGTAAAATTACAAAGAAAGCTGAAAGAATGATTTATTCACAAAAATACAAAAGGCAGGATAATCAAGAGGACAATTTGTAGGGGAATTATGGTGAGTTCAAATTGTCAACTAAGATATGGCAGAGAAGAGGGCACGTTCCAACAGCCACCAAGTATTTATTTTACCCAGGTGCTATTGCAAAAGCTAATTCCCCTCGCCCCAAAACCTGAACACAGCAGTATTGCCCATTCTTTGATGAGCACCAACAACAAAACAACACACAAGCCCTGAGCTGCAATAATACATTTTGAATATACTGGTCCCAAGACCAAAAATAAGGAAACAAGAATAACAGAAATCACAGACAAACTTTACTGCTTTGGGAATTTCTCAGCTCATGGATCGCTGTTTACAGAAAATATGAAGGCAGTCGGCCTGGCATTTTTGCTCCCATGCACCTCCTCAGAAGTTTGGATGCTGTGAGACTGCATTTGTTAAAATGTTCGTGAAGGAGGATGAGGTCGTGGCTAAATGAATGATAGGCATCACTGTCACACAGCATACTTCCAGCAGGTCTCCTCGGAGATAAGAGCCAGCTGTCTATCCCCAACACAATATTATCAAGGTCAGTACTCTGCTTAATGTGGAGATGCTAGCGGTTCTCGAAGTTTACTAGGAATAATGTGGCTTAAGGTTATAAAGGGCGAAAGAAGGAATCCATGATTGTTGATTTATGCATTAATATCAATCGCTAAATATCTGTTCATAAATATTTTCACAACGGTTGTACAGGCAACTATCAATCCAATTCAGAAAGTATTTAAGCTTCAGCAGGAACAGCTTAGCATCCATAGTAAAAATATCTGAGGTGACACCGGGACATCATAAGGAACATTTGCTGTTTTTCTTGTATGACGGAGGGGCGGTGCTGGCTGCCTCTGATATCCCAGCGCAGCACTAAGACAGCAGACGGGAGGGTAATGAGGAGGCAAATATGATTAAAGCCATCTCCTCGGGCTACCTTGGACCAGCCATTAAACCAGTGGACGCTCTTTATGCCTAATCCATCAGACTGCTTAGTTCCCACTGAGAGCAAAGAGAAAGACAACAAATTCAACCTCACACCTTCAATCTCTCCTCCCTCAAAGATATCTGACACTCCAGGAGGTTCGCACATTATTAAGGATCTGTCATAAAAGCCCCTGGATATGAGGGTATGGTCATTCAGGGTTGATTGTGTCTAAAAGACAGATAATGAACATAGCAGGTGTCAGGAAGGTGTCAGATCAAGGTCCTTAAGAGTATACACCCTTACTTAGATGTGTACTAAGTGATATATCACTAACAAGATTCCAACTATACCCTAAGAAGGATAAGTTGAATGGAAATGAAAAATTAGTTAAAAAATTTGTATAATTTTAGCTTCTATGTGGACTGAATGTTCTGAAATAGACTAAGTCGCTTGCTGTGTCAATCCTGTTTTAATTCTATTGTCCTTACTGCAAATCTAAACTGAGCTGATAAAGAGACACAACTACTGTACTACTGTATGTTGTAGACTTTTTTAGCTATTCTGAATGACGCTGATGTAGACATTGCTAATCTCATCTACTCCTTTGCATGGTTCGCTTGAATGCATCCTCTTCTGTATGTCAGCAACTCCTGTAGAGAGACACTGAAACACCCCCCTATAATCCCCAAAAGACACAAGAATTGTGGATTACAGCTGGAAAGATTCCACAGGCAGCTCGCTGTTGAGCTGAACATGTTGGACTGTTTTGCAAAGCCTATAGGATAATTATCAGCAGGAGGCATGGCCTGTGGAGAAATAAGGCATCTTGTGCCTTAGGCCTTTAAATGAGCCCTGCAGACCAGCTGAAATATGCTGATGCCTCTTTTTTATTGAGGAAACGAGGCAGTTCTATTAAATGAATGAAGACTGAAGATTTGCAAAATGTGAGTGAAACCATAGAACAAATCGAGAGATTGTGCATAGCTCTGTATGATGAATAATTCTACAGCATCAGTGTTGCATTAACAATCTAGAAATGTTCAGTATTATTTACTAAATTTTTCTCTAACTGCTGCCCATAGATACACAGACTAAATGCTAAGTTTGAATTAATAGATTGGACAGACTGGTTGAAAAAGGTCATACTATTCCTTGTTTTAACCCTATTTTAGTAAGAAGGATATCATCATCAATCATCATTTTTCAAAGATGGTGGTGCTATGGCATTATCTAATTTCCAATTGAAAGGCTTCAGCAATATAGCAATCACAGATACCCTAAATATGTTATACCGTTCACTAGGGCAACCATCAGTCTGGAGGTCTGTTTGGTTTTAGTCTGCTTACAGCCTTTTCCAGTTTGTTCTTAGTGATGGGCTTGGATGATTTTGCTCAACTACTCTCCAATGAGAGTAGTTTTAACTCTTTTAGGTACTTTAAAGTCAAACTTTCATCTGCATCATCTGATTGGGAATAACATTTTAAATAACAGTCTTTAAAACATTCTGTGATTTGCTGCATGTTGGGGTTCTTGTGGGCAGCAATTCTCAAATATCTGGCAAGAAATTTGGTTCACTAAGGTCCTCATTCATTAAAAATGTGTCTTATCAATTTCTGTCTTGTCTCTTTAACATTTCAATAGTCTGTTTCTTTGCCTCTTCTATCAGATTTGCCTGGTTTTCATCCCTGTGCTTTGACTGTTGTCTCTCTAAATTCCTTATATGTATATATATATATATATATCTATATATATATATATATAGATATATATGGCTCAACCGCACCATGTGTCATTTTCTTCCATACACCTTTTAATATCTTTATAAATCTCTCCAGCCCAATTTTAACATGCATTATACGTAAATTCATTCTCTTAACTTTATTTCTTACCCACTTTGAATGATGAGGATGTAGTCTGAAACATCTGAAGTCCCTGTAGAACAGTCAGTCCCTCTGTGTCTATCTGTTGAGTTCATGAGGAAGTAGTCTATTCTCAAGGGTACCTGTTGTACAGCCGAGCAATATGTGAAGTCTTTCTAATCTGTACCTCCAAACATCTCCGTATTAGACCTGAATCTTTATCATAATATAGAGCATTCTTGACCTGTCAACTGTATACTTTCAAGACATGCACATATTAGGATCCCTTCCTTTTGTAAGATTACTGTTTGTATCAAACAAGTGTATGGGGGCTAATGTCAGAGTTCTTACAATTCAGAATGATGACTGAGGAAAATTCTCCTCAATCCTTTGAACCATTTTTTGTATTGCAAATGGCAGTCTGAGAAGGCAAGGCAAGGCAAGCTTATTTATATAGAGCGTTTCAGGTCCAAGACAATTCAAAGTGCTTTACATACATAAGAAAGAAATAATTAATTGAATCAACCAAAAATTTTAAATGATAAACTAATTTCTCTGTACTAATAAATGTTTGAAAACACAGAATCTACTCTAATGGGATTTTTAAACCAAGCCTATTAAAATGGACCTGTGAATAACAACCAAGCAAAGCTGCCAAACTGGGCGTTAGATAACAGTTTTGTGGTTTTGACATGAACTTTCTTAACCTGACTCAGTACAGTTTCCTGAGGTTGGAGTTGTGCACCAACCCCCCAGTACCATCTGGCAGCCTCAGAACTGTTTCAGTTAAACCTTAATCAGTAAGTGCTGTAGGTTTAGTAAGTTTTTTTTTTTTGTTTTTTTTTTGGAGATAATAAAACACATTTAGCATTTAGTGTGGTAAGGTGAAGGAAAACTTCATTTGTTTTTAATTACTGTTAGGCATGTCTGTGTCACCCTCCTCATATTTCTTTTCTACTAAAATACAATCATCTTTTCTAGTTCTTCAAGGTTTTTTTGTTAATATTTTACAAGCTTAAAAGAGATTCACTTTTGACTTATTTGAGACATAATTTCAAAAACTAACTCAAAAAAGCATATTGTCTAAAAGTACACACAAACACAACGAAACAAAGCGAAAGAAAAAAAAGAAAACTAAACAAAAAATATTGGAATTTTGAAAGAGCAACTTCAGCAAACTGATTAATGTCAGAGGTCCAGTAAAACTGTGAAATACCTCACTTTGCCATTCATCTACAATATGACATTAGAAAATAGACCACTGAGATCCTACGATTTATTCATACGTAGCGTTCACTAAGTCTTTACTGATAAGAGCTAAAGATGTCCTCCAGATCTCTGCATTTCATGAGAAAGCAAGCAGTGAAAGTCTTTAACGATCTGCCATTGCATGTAAACAAATTGAACAGCGTGTCAATACTCAATTTACTTGACGCAGACAAGAAACTCTCACAAAGTCATTGTGAGAGCTTTAACTCTGCAATTATTATTGTAAAGGAAGCTTCAAAAACATTGCAAAACAAATTCAAATATAAATTTTTTTTAACTTATATTTCATTATAATTGCTGTTACATAAACTTATAAATAATCATACTTTGAGCTTAGGGCAAAAATAAGCATTTCTTCTCATCCTTATCCCTTCCCAACTTCGAGGCCATTCAAAGCTTCAGAGATGACGAGCAAAATTTTCAAATCAATAAAAAGAAATCACCCAGGAAGCCAATGGAGGAAAACTTAAAAGGTAATGTGGCTGTACTTTTTCTCCCTGTAATGAGTGTAGCTGCAATGTTTTGAATCAAAATGGAAACATTATGGTGCATTTACTTTACCCTGGAAGGGAAAAAGTAGAAACTCCTTCACTCTTGCTTGTTTCTTTGCCTTCAACTGCAGCATTTGTATATTTCACTTAACTTAAGAGCCAAAGAGAGATAATAATCCTCTGGCAGTACTTTGTTTTACATCTTGACCAGGAACTGCAACTTCTAAATTGAATGCAGGACAATACCAGAACCTGTACAATACAGATAAAGACTTTGGCCTGAAACCTTAATTAAGTACAGAGTAATGGAGTTACAATAAAATCCAGGATTTATTGAGCTGATATTTAACAGAAAAATTACTTTATTATAAATTATTGAGCCACATAGCAGATATATTCTGTGGTTTTAATGAACTGGGCAAGTTAAATATTGTCCCTAAAATGGGAAAACATATTAGCTCAGTACATATTAGTGTTTGAGAATAAAACTTCAAGTATTTCAATATATTCAAGCTTGTACTAGCCTGGTTTTGGTTTGTGTAGCCTACTGCTACAGCTCTTTGATGCTCCGAAGTCATGCAGCTAAAGTGACTACTAACGCAGCTATGTAAAGTACCCCTGCTACAAGCAGCATGAACAAAAAACATCTCACATTTCATATTTCTGCGTCAAAGGAGCAGTTATGTTTTCCACCCAGGAACTTGGTGTGATGTAAGAGACCGATATTCTGTCAATAACACAGCAACGTCACACAAACAAATTTACTACTTCCCAGTTGGGTTTGGACAAACTGTATTTCGGCTCATTTAGAAAACTCATGATTGTAGCTAAACTACATACTTTAAAGCCATTTGAATGTCATTTTGAAGGTTGCAGCATTTTATAATGATACTTCCTTGGTTGGTTATAGACATCCAAACCACTTAGGAAATTGCTCAGAAAAACCAGTAGATGTTGCATATCTTACAGCGCAATTCTAATTTCCTTCTGCCTGCAGGAACAAATGCCAAATGGGCACATTTTAAGAGGGAAGATGACTGCTAATTGCTGCTTGCTTCTGCTATACTGTAATGATACATTTTAGAGGTTATTGAGAGCCACCAATCTCAAAACCGGCTGAATTCAGTGATGAAAGGGGTGGAGTGAAGTGAGTGGGTGACTTCATGCCCAAAAAAAGGCTGAACCAGTCTCAATAAAGGGGTATATTCATGGTTATCCAAGAAGTTGATGGACACACTGTGGTATTTTGACCAAAATATATCAGATATTTAACGAAAACCACAGGAGATATCCCTCTCTGAGAAAAATGTCTCCTTTAATGCCGAGTGTCAATTTACTTCAACCTAAATTACTGGGAGTCGCTAGATTATCCCACTGGAACATGTTTTATTTTGGGTTGTTAGGCAAAAAAGAAAAGACTGAAACAAGCAGTAAAAGTGTGATCAAAGTCTGGACATCATGTGTTTTGTTTTATGCAGAATTGGGA
>JAVQJG010265394.1:0-29162 GCA_036024015.1 Craterocephalus amniculus
AGAGAGAGAGAGAGAGAGAGAGAGAGAGCAGATGCGATGAGCAGCCCGTGTGTGTTTTGGAGCCATGCTGGGTTGGTGGGCGGGTGAGAGTTGCTTATGCTGCGTTTGAGGCCGCTCGGCTTTCCCTCTTTCTGCGTTGCTTATTCAGGGCGATGGGAGTTTATGTGCGCGTGTGGCGAGCCAGCGTCTCCTAAACCAGTTATGCGTGACAGCGTGGTAGCAAGGACGGTGTGAACAGCTCAGGAATAAAGTCCCTCAGAGGCAGATCCTGATCTTACCCAAGGTTGTTTTTTTTCTCTAAGCCAGTTTTGCTTCCTGCTTTTATCTCCCAGACATGTAAATGCGCTCACTTTGAAAGGCAAAGTGACTTGTTGGCATCCTCCTGCAGCAACAAGGATCTGTTTCGGGCTGTTTTCTGCTGTCCAGCCCTACATCAGACTGTAAATACTGCAATATGCATGGGAAAGGTTTGCAAACACGCGCATATGCTGACACACAAAAGATGTAAAACAGGCCATATGATCGGTTCATGCTCTGCAGATCAGCTGTGGTCATGTAAAGGAGAAGTGGTCTGAGTGCAGCTATTTTTCTGGGAGAGGCTCAAACACAGGCCTGCCACATGCAGAGGTGTGATAATTACACATTCCCAGCAGTACATGTGCTCTCATTGTAATTAACAAGGGATGTCAAGAATTCATCGTGGCCTTTCTGCTTGTCGGTGGAGGAGGCGGGAGGAAGCGGGGTTAAATGAGAGGTTGTGGGGGCGGGAGTGTGAGCTGGATGGCTGATGGGGGGCTCCCATCTGAAACAGAGATGCTGTTATGTGTGTTTTAAGCTCCTCATTAAATCACACTCTGCTGAGGATGGATGAGACGCCAGTTATGTGTGTGTGTGATGTGAATCAGATAGAAAACTGTGATTATTCAAAGAAAGGCTATTCATCTCTGCCAGTATAAAACCTGAAAGCATTGCTTAAGCCAATCTGCCGCTTCGTGGGGTTTGTGGATCTATTTCAGATGCTGAGTGTGTGAACAGCTCTGCTGTTGTACTCAGACATGTGTCAGACTCTGAAGCTTAAAGCAGGAAAGGCTGATTTTAAAACACGGCAGCTGCACAGACACGCTGCTGTTCTGCATCACATATCAGGAGGAAAACACTTCCTCACCTCGCTTAACTCGCCCTTATGCTTTTATTTCACAAAGCAAAGTCAAAGATGTGGAACCCAGAGAGCCTTACAGAGCAAAAAGGAGCACATTTCAGAGGATGTGAAAAGGTAAAAATCAGGTATAAACAAATAAAATGATTGCGGATCAGGGTTAGTTATGGCATGCGCACATCATCAGAGTGTCCATGTCTCCCACCTGGATGCAGGGAAAAGAAAAAAAATCAGCATCATAAAGTATAAACCAGAAAGATCAACTAAATGAGTGTCGTCGCCAGAAAAAGCTCACGTAAAGGACACACTCTTGGAATGACAGCCATACAATGTTCCTGTTAAAGAGGCTAGCTCATAGAGACGTGGTGGAAAACAGTCCTGACCCAAGGGGGCGGAGTTTAGGTCCTAATCCTAACTAAGTGTCTAACTAATCCAACTTAAAGTGTCACTTGTACTGGCTGGGGCCATCCATGGGCCGTCTTCCTAAAAGAAAATCTAAATAGGTTTCAAAGTAAAAGAGTGAGAAAGATTAAGAAGGTTACTCTACAAAGAGACTTTGCTTTTGCACTTTCTCCAAAAAGCTTAGAAACAAGATCCAATTCTATTAAGAGATGCTTTTGTTAGAAGTTTGTGGATTTT
Organism: Craterocephalus amniculus; assembly: GCA_036024015.1. NCBI lineage: Eukaryota > Metazoa > Chordata > Actinopteri > Atheriniformes > Atherinidae > Craterocephalus > Craterocephalus amniculus. The sequence goes on from JAVQJG010265394.1 coordinate 1,796, forward strand.
TTTTGGAGACTGTTAAGGGGTTAAAGTAAAAGAAATTAAAGTAATTCAGCTGAGGAAAGTAGAAAAACAATCACAAAGATCATCTTCTCCCTCAGCTGCTGAGTTTATTTTGGTCTTTATTCTTATAAACTTCTAGAAGCTTGTCAGCTGATCGATTTGGTTTGGCCCTAATTATGCCCTCAGTGTTGGCTCTTAATGCATCCATCAATTCTTTTTTTGTGTATTTGTGTACTTTTTAAAGTACTTAATCTGAAACGTGTGTTTGTTAAAGTGCTCTACAGATAAAGTAGAGATGGTTCTGCATGCACAGTGTTGGTGTCACGTCTAATGCAGCAGCACATTTTAAGGGATACCTCTGCCGTCTGACACGGTGGAGAAAAGGAGATTTTCTCCACACATTTCTGAGAGAAAAGATCTGTAAGAAAACTGTGTGTTCTGAATGCATCTAATGCTTCACCACACTGAATTTGGTAAATTGGGAGTAATCGATCAGTTCCTGAACACTTGCTCCTCTGAGCTGGAAACAGAAAATATTCTGCTTTTAAGTTGTTTTCTTTTAAACCCCTGATCATGATGTTTTCTTAGCTTTGATCAAGACACGATATCCGGATATGAAGCTTTCATGCATCGTGTCCACTACAGTGGGTAATTTGGCCATTTCAGGGGCCATCAGTGAGTCATGCAGTCACTTAATGTAGAATAAATACTTATACATGTACATACATACATTGTAATAACCAAACTTTCTTTTGTGATAAAAAAGAAAAGAAAATGATACAGCCAAAGTTCTTAGAATATCCATATTATAGAAATATAAAAGGCAGATTTCTTTCATTATTTTGAATAAAATATATAAACTACATTAGATTAATAAAAAGTAAAATATAATTAAGAAATAAAAAAGCATCATTGTTTATGTCTATGGAGGTAAATTACATACAAAAACATGTGGCCAAGTTTATTTTAGAGCTTTAGAATTTAATGTGTAGCCTAATTCAGTTGTTGAGGAAGGAAGTCACGAGTTTGTCAACCTCCTCTTGCAGACCATGTTAGTTATTAATAAGCTAACACGGCAGAATGATCACTTCCTTTCTGTGTTAGTTTTGGCACAGTAACTGTTAGTTGCTGCAGTAAAAGGTTAACAAGAAGCGTTTGCCCGCGGGGCATTAAAATCTCATCTCTCTGTGTTGATAAGACGACAAATCAGCCTCTTGAAAAAGCATCAATGTGAGACGATTTGGGAATGAGAATTTCCCGGCTTGCACTGAGACTGCCATTTCTACGTAGAAACCTGCAGAAGCTGCCAATCAGTCGCTCCATCTTTGACAAATTTTCAGTCCATCATTAAATAATTAATCAGCAAACATGGAAAAGCTTCGGACTGTTCTGGATCAATGTATTGCACAACGTGCACTGACACCCTGCTCAGGCCCTGAAACATGTCCGAGGAGGGAATTCACTAAGTTAGATTATCGATACTCAGATGAGCTTTGGATTAAGCGGTACATAAAATGAATGAATGATACTCAGATTAGCCGCTCAGATGGCGACTTTCTGCGCCATGCTCTCCGTAGATAAAAGTTACCAACAATGACAGAAGCTTGGTCATGAAAGAAGAGTCTGAATCCACAAATACTGTCTCAGTGCACACAGATGGAGGCAGTGCAGCGGATGTCGCAGCTTCTAGGAGGAGGGGTTTTATTTATAGATCTTCTCACAACTACACTAGAAACACACACACACACACACACACAGACACACACACACACACACATCCACGTTTTGATTACAAAATGTTTAGCTTTTTTAAATTCCCGTCTGTGGCTTCATGAAGAGTTCTGATTAAAATGAATCACTGAAGTGAGTTAAGATGTGGGAAGGTGAGGAGTCAGAGCTCAGGAAGGCAAAGCTCTCGCTGCGTTCGGTCAGAGTGCAGCTGCTGTGCCGACCTACAAGAGTCAATTGGTCCTATTAACTGAGTGGGTCTTGGCTTGGGCTTAATCAGGTTAGGCCCTGAGCCTGCTCATCACACGGACATGTGGGGTCCGAAGCAACATTAGCTAAGTCTCCCTTCCCTCTGTCATGCTTCATTTTAATCCAGAATGAGAGGAAGGTGGACGAGGAGGACGGATGGACAAAGACATCAGGCTTCTTAAAACTGGAAATGAATCAATAAGCAGACCTGATAAGTTCTCTTTAGCAGGAGAACCCATTTTCCAGTGATCCCGCCTCTCAGACGGGTTGATTTTTTTCTAGCAAAACAACTTCCAGGCCCAGAAATGGAGCGTGTTGCAGCTTTTACAGCTGTAGAGATCTTTCACCTCCAAACCCGCGGCGCTCATTTCCTCCTGTCATGCAGAAGTGAGCCGCATCGCTTTGCCTCCTAACAGCTGAGAGGTGTCAAACGATGCGACATCCCTCCCTTCTCTCCTCCCCTCCTCCCGTCCTTTGCTTCATTAGCCGTCTCCCGCCCCGTTCTCTTGTTTTTAACATCATTTTGCGCTCGTGCGTCTGTGTGCATATGTGAGAAAGCGAGTGTAAAAGGCTGCAAGGACGGAGGCTGTCACCGCCTCCCTCTACCTGTGTGCTTCAGCGCTTGTGCGTGTTTGACAGCACGCGGAGAGGATTAGGGGAGAGGCATTGTTGTGTCTCAGGTGTGCTTTTCCCCCGTGGCACTTTGTGCTTAACATGCCCCCACCACCCAAGCTTCTTGTCAGGTAGGAGCTGATGTAATGATAGGCCTAATAATGGCTGGGCCTGGCTCTGCCGTATTAGCAAACTATGCTCATTATGTTTTACAGGCATTTGCAGCCGCGCTCTCTCAGCCGTGTTCAGGGTGCAGATTTTACAATCTTATCTTTATGTGTAAGAAACCCATGAATATTCACATTTACATTCAAGGTTCATTTTATCAGCTCCACCTGTTTAATTGCTTGTTAACACGAATATCTGATCAGCCAATCACATGGCAGCTTTTATTCATGTAGATGAGTTGATGAAGTTCAAACTGAGCATCAGAAAGAGGAAGGAGGATTTCTAGTATTTATCTCCTGGGTTTTTCCAGAGAATGATGTGAAGAAGAGAAAATATGCAGTCGTTGATGTCTGAGGTCAGAGGAGGCTCCACATCCAGATGCTGGGCTCAGAATCTGCTGGAAGCATCATGGAAGCATGGATCCATCCTGCCTGGGCCAGCACAGCCTGATCCTGCTGCTGACCATGTCCGTCCCTTTCTGAGCCCAGTGGAGCGTCTTCTGATGCTGCTTCCAGCAGGATGATGCTCCATGTCACACAGCTCACATCCATGAGTTCACTGGACTCCAACGGCCTCCACAGCCACCACATCTCAGTCCATGATTCCACCTTTGGGATGTGGTGGAACGGGAGATTCTCAGCATGGATGCAGCATCTGTGTGACGCTGTCAGAACCTCTGAGGAAGATTTACCAGTGGGTGAGAAAATGAAAGAACAGAGTCTATTAAACAAATGATTAAATCCAGAATTTGTTTGATCTCATGTAGGATTTAAACACTTAACAAACTGTAAACACTTTATAAATAAAGCACGTAAATCAACAAGCAAAAAGAAATTTACAGCATGCTCTGAGTTTATGTGGTTCATACCAAGATGTCCTCCCACTGCAGTAGAACAGACGACTACTTTTGTCTTTATTTGTCTTTATTCAACCTTATTTCATGTCTCCCAGTCCCGGCTGCTTTCTACTCCGAGAGTCTCCAGCTCTTTACCTTTTGATGCTGCAGAAAATGTTAATCCGCATCCTGCTGTGTTGCATGCCGGGAAGGGAACGCAGTGCTCCCCATCACCTCTGTTCATTGCCACTGTTGTCTGCTTAGATAGAGTTATTCCCACCCATATTACAAATGAATTAAATCTTACCGTCACACAGAACAGATTTTATGCGTACATTGATAAGCAAGATGTTATTGAATATTGAAAGTCATTAAAAAAGGCTGTTTGGGGTTTAAACTCTTGTCCCGGCATCCCGACCATCCACAAATTAACTTTAACTTCATTCATAGAGCATAGGACACACGCAGATTTAAAGTATGAAACTTGTGTAACATTTAAACCGTTTAAATCTCGTTTTTATTCCCGGGCACGTCAGTAACTTTGTGATTTGTAAATGTGCTGCAGTATGTAAATAAAGTGGACTGGAATGAAGAAAGGTGGATTCTTAGGGGGTCTGCCAGTTGCTACGAGGTTCAGCCTCTCTGCTCACTCAGACACAGTGGTTGCTTATGTTTCTGAGTGCAGCCTATGTTGAGTTGTCCATGGCACACATTCATGGGGCTAAATGTGGCAGGACAAAGGAGGGCTCAGGTGGGGATCGATCCCACCACCTCCCGGGTGAAAGTCATGCGCTGACCAGTCAGCCAAAGGGATTTCCCTGTAGCCAAGCAGCCAGGGTGCATCATCAGTCAGAGACATCACCGTCACATAAAGATGGCACAATTAATCTTTGGCCAGAGAGCTTTGAGGATCTTAAAGCTTTATTGATCTGCTCTCTCTATTGTATTTATTAATTTTCTTGCCCTTGTCTTTTTTTTGGAACTAGTCTGTTCTTTTTTTAAACCGCATACAGTAATGTGTATCTTCAGTCAATTAGATATTTTCTGGTTTTATTTTACAAAAATGGGTCTTTTATAATGCAGGTAACAGGTATGTTTTATATTTAGTTAGGAAGGTTTAGACTAAATTTCAGGAGCACCAACCAGCATTTAAACATGGAAAACCTTCATAAAATCATAATTTAGGGTCCATGCAGACAAAATTGCACAAAAAGGGAGATATGATGGCATCTAAACCAGTGATTCTCAACCTTTCTGAGGCAATGTGGCCTGTGTTTATTATCTAGGTTTCCTACCGTTAAGGTTAAGTGCACAGTTCAGGTCTTGATTTCAATCTTTGTTTGCATGCACGGTTGTTCACATTATGAAGCAGTAAACACGGCTGCTACATACATCGTTGTGTCATTCAGTTTTGAAGTTTTTGCATAATCAGAGTCAATAAAATGGTGATATCGTATAGTTTTGGTCAGTATATATGGTAGTTCTTGTCACTTCCCGCCTTTTCTGCTGCAGATAGTGACATCTGTCTCACTTTAGGGACATTTAACCCTTTAAATACCAACCCAAGAAAAAATGGGAAGAAAAGTCAATTTTTTTTCAAATATTAAGTCTAATTGGGCCCAGTAAAAAAGACTATTAACAAATATCATTTTTGTGTATTTACTGTTTATTACTGTATTAAATGGCAAAATGATTTTAGTCCATTAACTGTATTATTATTATGTCCACCAAGAGGCAGGCGACAATGATCAGATTGTGTATAACAGGGTTTTTAGCCAAGTTTATATCATTAAGTGATGCAGAATGCATCAAATATGTGTCATGTAACCAAAACAGACAGAATAGAAAACACTGAATATGTAAAAGCTGCTTTTTACCAGTACAATGCCATCATAGCTGTTGATGTAAAAACTTCAGTGATTCAGGTTTTTATAAAAAAAAAACAAATATAAAGATATCAGCTCTTAAATTAAACTCTTATGAGCTATTTTTGCTGCTATCATTATATTTTTCCAAACAATGTACTTTTTATTATACATTAAAAATGAACAAGAAAATTAGAAAACAAGGATGGTCTAATCATTTTTATGTGGACAAAATGATTGGTCTACAGTGTTGTAGTAATATCAGGCACAATGTCAATTTTTAACATAAAAAAATCCTGCAGTTAAATTAAAACTATGCAAACAGAAATCAGGTTATAAATACTGTAAGTATTATGTGCAAACAACAGCACTGAGCATCCACTAAAAAGCAGCGATGTTGTGCCAGACTATCACACTGTTAGTCTGAGCTCTGCCTTCGATGGTTTACTGCAGGTTGCAGAAAAGTCTATTTCAGCTGTAGTGCGCCATCACATCCGAGTAATTGTGGTACTTTGTCAAAATGATTTTGCGGGTCTGGTGGCCTTTATCGAGCAACAGGGAACAAGCAGCCAAAAGATGAGACTGGAAGCAGAGCCCTCCTCTGTATAAATACATACCTACAAGGTGAGATAAATGCAGCCCTGTGACTGAAACACCTGACTGACAGTCCTCTCGTAATTCAGAGAACCTGAAGGTGCAGACAACTCGGAAAAAAATGGATGCCTTCAAATTGCCAATTTGTAAGCATCTACAATTATGTTGCATCAAACTAGAAAATCACAAACTAATTATAAAAATGTGCACCATGACCCTAAGAGCAGCAATAAACACACACAGACCACAAATGACATGTCACCAACAGCCCATCTGTAACAACATCATTATCAATAACATATATAATATAACAAATATCATATTATAACATATATATATTATATACATATTACATATTATAACATATATATTATAAAGTCTAATTTATTGATCAAAGTGGCAACGTATTGATGAAAAGATGTGACTCAGCTCACTTCCACTTGAACATGGTGCTAGAATTGCAGAAGTATTGGATGTATTTTGGATGTTTGGTATTTGTTCCCAGCAGTGATGGGTTGCAAATGTGAAATGATTGAAACGGCCCTCGGGTGTTGGGCCGGCTAACCAGGTGTCATGACAAAACATGGAAAAGTTATGAATTTAGTCTGACATCCAGAATGACTCTCAGACAAACATTTTTCAGATCATCCTGTGAAATCAAGTCCACTGTAGCTCCACGGTCATGGTGGCTTTGTGGATGTGTTCTGATTATTCCGTTCCATGAAGGACACAGTCCTGCAGGTTTTAGATGTTTCCTGTTCCAACACACCTGATTTACATCAAATGTCCTGAGTTCCCCAAGGCTCCATCCTGGGGCCACTGCTGTTCATCATCCACATGCTCAAATTAGAAAAACAACAAAATATATGTTACCACAGCAATACTGATGGCACACAGACCTGCATTACAACTCCTAGAAAGCTGCAGGTCTGCTGAAACTCAGCAGGTTAAAATCAAGGTTAAAAACTTTTCTATTTGCAGACTTTTATCAAAACAACTGATGATTAACTTCAATTTCTTGCATCTTATTCCATCTTCTCTGAGGATTTCTTTTTTCCTTCTGTGTTATTTCATTTATTCCAAAGTCAGTTTTCTAATACTTCTGTGCTGCAGTGCTTCTGTTTAATCTGATTCAAGTACACTGCAGCAAGAAACATCCAAAACCTGCGGGGCAGTGGCCCTTGAGGACGGACTTTGGACACCACTAGACCAACTTGGTCAAGCATCATGTATTTATCCAGGGTCCTTCTTGTCTTCTTTCAAAACCCCTCTCCTGAAAACAAAAACTTTTTTGTTCTCCTTCCTCTGATTTCCTTTTTTCCCAGTGAAAAAGGGTTTGTATGGTCTGCACTTGCAGACTGGTGGGAAGGACTGAATTTAGGTCACACAGGCCTCACACAAAGCCAGATGAGAAAATGTAGAATAAAAGGCCATAATATGATGATGATGATGCAGTTTTGTTTTACTGTCATACACTCAGAACAAATGGCGGAAATGTTACCCTCATCTTGCTAATTTCCTGTGCCCTCTATTTCTGTAGTTTTTGGGGTGAATCCTTGCTACATAACAGATTATATCACAGTGATGATAAATAGCATGTATGTCTGTCTGACTCAGATAATGCATGAAATTGCTCCTGTAATTGAAGCACAGTTGGAAATGAATGAAAGACCCAAATCATCGCAATCAGACTGGCCGGTCATGTCAAAAAACCAGAGGTCAACTAACTGAGTTCGGTTTCATCGACATGTATTAATTCAGAAAATACACAATTCTTAGCAAGAACTCTTAAATATGTCAGAATTAGATTCAGCAGACGCTGTTACGTAATACAGCGTCACCGCAGGGTAGCAGGTCATGGTGTGCCTGTCGATCCGGGTGACAGAGAGCAGGACATATCAGGAGGGAATGGAGGCAGAGAGGAAGGACGAATAATGAGTGATGGGTAAATAATGACAGGGTGCGGCGTTTGCTCATAGCAGATGCAATTGAGATGTGAAATATCAAGAGGCGGAGGAGAAGCACCCAAATTAGCAGGAAAACGTGCTTGAATCTAATCTTATTATGAAAAAGTTGTTGACTTGCTCTGCTGAGATGCTTCAACCGTGTTGCCATCATCGATCGTAACTGTAAACCTGTGAAAGAAGCTGCAGGAAGCCTTGTTGTTTTTGCAGCCTACAGCGACAAACTTCATCCCATCTGCAGGAATCCACTTCAGATATCAGCCTGCGTGATACTGGTTGTATCTCTCAAAAATACAAGACTAGCACTCATTTAAAAGGAGAATTAATAAAACTATCAAGCAGGTCAGCTCTTGGGAACACTCATAATCTAGAGAGCTCTGAATTGAGTGCATTTTGTTTAATTATTTCGGAACTTAGCAGCCTCCTTCTTACACGTTTTCTGCGCCAGTAGTCAGATGACACGGTAGATAATCAATGAAATAGAGCTCACTTATTGAATTATGTCATCTTACAGATGGATTACTTCGGCAGTTCAGACCGAGTTCTCTTTCTTTTTTGGAGACATCTGTGTCTACTCTCAAGCTATTTGTCTGGCTGCGTCTCTGGCAGCAACGCATGAGCTGCTGTCAATAGCCACCCAAACAGTCATGTATTATTTACACAATGGAGGTTGTTTTTAAAAAGATCAATATGCACGCTTTCACCACCCACCTGCTGCCCTGGCAGCTTACCCAGAGTTACCCGGAGTCCATGTGAACCTGTTCAGACCCAACACTCGTGATTGTGCAGATAAATGTGAGAAGTGCTGCAATGGTCATCCTTCCTGCCCTCACGGCCTGATTTACGAACAATGGTCTGTCTGGTGTGCAGAGAAAAACCTGCTGCTTGCACAATAGTATTTCATTTGTCCCTGAAGGGGGAATTAGTAAAGCATGCAGAGAGATGGATAAGAGAAAACAATGAAAAAACTGGAGATAATGATACGACATACATTAATGGAAAGAAAAGAAAGCAGCCGATAAAATACTATAATGGTAATTAATTATACTCACTGGCCATCAGTTCCATATCATATAATATGGCAGCTCAACACCGACTGACGGCGCTCATCAGGGACTTCAGCAGAGGTACTACACAGCAAACCCTGCCGCCAGAGGAAAGGGCCTTTTATAGTAGGACTAAGTATCCAGTCATGGCTGTAGGCGCTTTAGAAACGAAGCAGCGGAAACAAGTGTCAAAATGTCAAGTTGAATTTTGTCATGTTTTCAACACTGACTCATTTGATTCTGTGCTGCGCAGCTTCTTACGGAGCGGCGGACCTTTGTTGCCCTCCGAGCTTTTTACTCTGGCTTGTTAAAAGCACAATATGGGAAAGGTTCCAGAGAGGCAGAAACAGGTGGCAAGAAAAGACAGAGCTAGAAATAGTCACCGGGCCAGGTGGTCGTTGAGGATGTGGCCATATGTGCGAGACAGAGAAAGCAACAGACAAGAGTGTGCAGGAGGAGATGGAGCCTGTAATGGCAGTAAATGAAAGCGATGAAGCCAAAGCGACAGGGGGTGCATGCGACCACTCCGGAGTAAAACGGCCAAATAAGAAGCAGCTGAAGCCGAGCTGCAGCTTTATTAGACGTCAGGAGTTACAAAGAGCTACATGGTTAGAGAAGCTGTTACAGCAGCTATAAAACTGCGTTCAAATGTTCTGTTTTAATGGCTTCATTTAGCCAAAAGTTACCTCAGTTAGGCTCATGTAACTGCCTGGATCACATCTGAAAAGAGGAAATGATCAAGCAAGCAGGTTTTACAGTAATGTGGAAGAGAAAAAAATATTTTCATGATAAAAAAAATATATCTGGTCCTTACTAAGTCTTATGATGAGGTAAATAAAATCTTATTTTAATAAAATTTCTGATTTCATTCAGATTTTTTGCTTTCTTTGCCCCATCTGAAATGCTTTTAGTGTTTTATGTAAACCACTGGCTGAGCTTCACAAATAAAAATGCCAGAACATTTCATAATTCATTTAGAAGTAATAAGGTGGAGTAATAGTTTCTGTGTGACATAATCAGTCTCTTTCATGTTGTCGGAGACTTTTGATCCATTTTTCCATCCAGCGTTGCTTCAGTTTGTTGGTTTCTGCAGCTCTCTGAAGGTCCCATCACAACAGTTTGAGGTTAGCATCTTGATTCTTTTCTTTTTCAGCCTTTCTGTTGTAGATATGCTGCTGTGTCTGGGTTCATTGTCCTGCTGCATGAGACAGTTTCAGCCAAGCCTTACCTGTCAGACACTCCAGCATACTTTGGTATCCAGAGGAGGTTACGGTCTACTCACTGACTACAAGGTGTCCAGGTCCAGATCTTCACTGTCCACCGCCGTGCTGACAGTTGCTGTGAGATGATTGTGATCTTACACCTCCACTCAGCTCAGTCTGTTTAAGCACATTGTTCCAGAAGTCATGTGTTTTGTTCGGATGCAGCTTTGCTAACCAAAGTTATGAAGATTTCTCCTGCAACCCTTCCAAACAAGCCAACCTTTATCAGTCTTTTTCTAACAGGACTGTCTTAAATGTTGACAGTTAACATGCTACCTGAGGCCTAAAGAGTCTGAGATGTAGCTCATCTGTTTTTGGAATTTCTCAGAGCGTTGCATGGCTGAACGTGTGGTGATGTCCACTCCTGTGATGATTGACAGCTGTCATGAATGTTTTTAACTTGTGCATAATCTTTGTTTGCAGAATAATAGACTCCTTCCCAGGTTGATGCGCAGGAACATTTCCTTCTCTAAGATTTTTTCTAACGTCTCTCCTTCCTGGCATTGTGTGTGTTCTTTTTTTTGGTATATCTACCATTATTATCATGTGACATGTCAAAATTATTGTAGTGAAGTCTTATGTTTATAGTGCAGAGTTTTGAGCAAAGTTTTTAACATAAAGTGATGCAAAATGTCTCAGAAACTGTGCATCAAACATGATATTTTTGGCGTTATAGGATCATTGAATCACCGGGCTGCTACTGACCTTCATTCTTGTGGAAACAATAACGTTTTAACATTCAATGCAATTACATTTACAGTCAAATCCTTTGTTTTATCGAGCTAAAATGTGATGCAGCAAACTGTGACATGAAAATCTGGCAAAAAGTACTTTAAATCATTTCCTGTGCACTCATGTCTGGCTATCATAGGTACTTCATGAAACTCAGTGCTGAATTTTTGGGTGGAACTGAAGTCCAGAAATTATCTGCCAACAATGGTGTCAAACCCCACAGCTGTGTTTCAGATTCAGTGGGAACACATCTCTGTACTACAGTGAATTTATTCTCACTGATTGGACAGATTTTCTTTTGTAAAAGCAGCAAAAAGCCTCAAACAGGACCTAAAACACACGCAGCGCTATTTTTTACCTCCTGCCATGCAAAGAAAACCATATGTCGAACAGTAAGCCGTCTGAGCATCAGTGACAAATCCCTCAGTCTTCTGTATAAGCCTTAAATCTCTCATTCGTACTGTAATCACTTCATTTCCGGTCTGCTACATTCCTATGAAGTGAAACTGGAAGAAAGACGAAGACTGAGTTTCCTGCTTTGAACTAAGTGCCAAGCGCTGCGTGGCATGTGAGTCACTGCGACACCTACCTGAGCAGATCAGAGGCTGAGGTCAGACATTGACCCAACAAGGTGGAAAACATGCAATTACAGCAGCTAAAAATAGCTATGTGGCATGAAATCATGTTTTTCTTTTGTCTTAAAGGAACCAGAAACATTATGATGCACAGAAGTCACCAGAAGGAGAGTGTCTCTATCACTGGCAATCACTGGCTCTGTTATAATCCGGGAGGACACATAGCTCTGCTGCAGCCACAGGATACTTCTCAAAGACACAAAAATCTGCATGAGAAAGGACAAAAAGAGTCTGGACTCTGAATTACCAGGAGATCTGTATGGTGAGAGGAAAAGTGTCCCCAGGTGATCCCAATGTTGATGGAAAAGCTTTTTTTTCATGTAATTAAAGAAAAATATGAATCTATTCTAATCTAATTATGTTTCAAAGGAAAAAGATTAACCTTAATAAATCATTTAGAGTCAAAATTTTCTTTACTTGTCTGGTTAGGATGTGTATAATACCAGGGTAAAAGGCCCCTCAGAGCTACATATTACCTTCCAAGGTTCCTGTGATCTCTTGCATCAGTTTATTGTAAAAGTTTGGTCCAGAAACCCTTTTGTACACAATCTGATTCTTGTCTCCTGCTGTCTAACGGATACCAGCAAGCAGAAGATGACACTGTATTAATTTTGACATATCATACTATAATAAATGATAAATATTTCCCCACATTTTGTAAAGGGCGAAATAAAGACTTCACGTTAAAAATATGTGACTTTTCTCCTCTTTTGTTCTTGTTTTGGGCTTTAATTAGTTAAACTATTGATCCACAGTCCTGTTTCCAAGAAGATTAACCCCAAAACAAGCTGTATGTGTGCAGTTGTCACATCTGAGATCAACTAATATTTCTCCAAAAGAGTTTTGGAAAACAGATCCGGTTATTATCTTTGTGTTTTGGACCCAGAGAAACACACCTGTTGAGAAACACATGGAAGAGGCAAACCCATTTGTTCTGGATCCTTTTCAGATCCGGCTGGTGAAGCAGGTTCAACACACTCAACAAATCTGAGATTATCTGGCTCCACGTAGCCAAACACAACAATCACTATGAGGCTATGAGGAGTCCAACCAGATCAGAATAATCCGTAGCAGTTTTACATGAGCATTGCTCGCTTGAGATGCAACCAAACGATTACCCGACTGTAAAGGCATCTTGGTGGGAGGGCAGCAGCTTTACACACTCTTCTGTTCCAACTAAGCTTCAGGTCCATGCACTGACATGTGAATAGTCTGTAGTCCTTGTGTTTCTTTACAGCAGCATTACAAAGGCATATGGGTAACCCTGTTCCTCTTTCTTTTTCGATGGTGTATGTGGATTTTCTTCTCAGTGGAGACTGGTCCAGCTGCAAACCTAACCAGCAGACCGGCTCTGGAATATTCCACATTTTTGGCCTGTGTGCATGTAGCTGCAGAGGGACCAGGTGGAGGATCACTGCTTGCACAGAGGCCCAGCTAACAGCTAGCACGCCAGCTAGAAGCTTTCTATATCTCCTTTCAGCTCCACGTTTCTCCTCCTTCCTTTTTTTGGCCAGCACAAACAAAAACAAACGCAACTCTCCTTGCTGTCAGGAGGTTGTTGCTATGGTTACATTCTGGACTTTTACCTGCAGGTCAGAAGGAGCCACGCTAAGCTAAAAGCTAATCAGCGTAGAAGTAAGAATGGATTTTATGCACCGTGGTGCCATTTAGCAAACACAGCTGTAAAGCGGTGCTCTTTGATGAGAGAAAAAGTTGTGAAGTGTGGTTTCTCCACTGCACATCATAAAGTCTGTGTGCCATCAGAGCGAGTCAGAAGCAGAGCTGTGAGGTTAGAAAGTAGCACAAGTCGGACTCCTTTTAATAGGATCTTTGATTTATTTTAACCAGATTCAAATAATGGTGGAGATGTTTTAGGCTTCTTTAAGTCTAAACTGCTAGAAACTTGCAGAAGTTGGTGCATTGACGGTCAAATTTGTTCTTTTTTTTAACAAAACAAAAAATCTTCCTTACAGCTAGAAAACCTGGTTGGAAGTTTTACAAGTCATCTCAGTGTGTCTGTAGTCTCCATAAAAATACTCACAAGGACGTGCAGATAGTGAGAAACCTGACTTGGCCTTGGCTGCTATGAGACAAGCTTCTGTCTTCATGTTTTATTTAAAACACGTTTCATGCTTCTTGTTTCTTGGCTTAATTTTTGAAGGAGACAGGATAATGGGCGCTATTGATGACGGTCCGGACTCTTCTCCCCTTGTCCTCTACACTACGCTGAAACGTTTCAAACGCAGTTTTTAGATGCAAAAATCATATTCTCGCTTAGTGAAACTTTTTTTTCTGATTTTTATTTATTGGGCTAAAGAAAAAGGGAGAAAATGACTTGTCTTTGTGGCAGGCAGCTAGTATTGATTCAGTTTAAAAGTTTGTCGATTCACTGGTCCATATATGATGGTTCATAGGTCGGTGTCAAAGCCTTAACGAAGCAAAAATTCTGTACAACATGGCTTTGAAAAAGTGATGCAAAAGTCGCAGAAACTGTTAAAAAAAATTAAAGGGGTAAAGATTAACAAAACCTTCTTTGGAAGCAGAATACAAGTAAAAAAGAGAGAAAAGGCTTTCTGTAGACGTTTATTCAACTTCCTCCATATGACAATCATTTATTCAAATACAACTGAGACAAGATATTTAGCCGACCTTGAGGAGTGGACTGTTTCTCTCTTGTTAAGCTCATTGTTATGAGTAAAATTTGACTCTGAGATGAAACTGAAATAGAGAAATAATGTTGAGTCCAGTTAATCTTTTATAACAACAAGGTTGGACTTCTGTAACGCTCTGTATGCTGGCTTAGACAAGTTTCTCTCTCTCACCTTCAAATTGCTGCCGCTTGCTCGGTGATGGGTACCTGCAGGTCAGACCTCATCTCACCTTTTATGGCTTCGCCTCATTGGCTTCCTGCTGGTTTTCTTTAGAGTTTAAGAGTGTGCATTTCAAAACTATTCTTTTAACATATAAATCTCTGGTCCCAGCATTTAAGCCCAGCATATGAGGCTGAAACTTTGAGGGGATGGGGCTTTTGCTGCAGCAGCTCCAGACCTGCAGAAGCAGCCGCCTCCAAGCATGAAACAGGCTTCCTGCTGGATTTTCTTTGGCTTTTAAAACGCAATGAGATCATACTTGTAAGGCCAAATCTCAATCCTTCCCTTAGCCCTTCTCCTCCGAGATGAAGGGGTGTCTCCATTCTCTTTTGGTCTGAGGGGAAGGGCTAAGGGGAAAGGGTGGATACCACTTTCAATGGAGCTTTTTCCAATGCAGACTTCATGGCAAAGGGGTAAAAGGAGTTTTACGCTTTCTCGCAGGAAACAAACATGGCACCGAAAGGCTCGTACAAAAAAGTTGCCTTTTGGTAAATAATTTATTTAAAAATATTAAAAACTTTAGGCTAAGGTAGATGTTTACCCATGAAGCAAAATGTGCCGTCCGACCCCCCTACGCATGCTTTGAAAACAAAAGAAGCATTGTCGTAATTTGCATAATGGTTTTAATTGGTGGGCATTATGTATATTATAATGATATATATAATTTATTTCTATGATTAGAAAGCTGGAAGTTACGGCTCTTTCTCCTGCTGAACTGTAGCTCTGTATGACGTGTTTGTTTCTAAACAGCCACAAGCCGACCGGTTTCAGGTTAGATGGAGAGGGGGGGCTCAGTCCATAGGGCTGCTAACATGAAGCTTTGCTTTAATGATCTGTTTAAAGGGGAAGGCGTAGGTGCTGAGGGGGAGAACTGAGATTGGGCCTAAATCTTGTTTTTGCTCATTTTGTCTTTCTTTACAGTTAATATTTTGGTTTTTTAGGGTATTTAGATTTTCACATGATTTGTCTTTAAATCATTTAACACTTTGGTCAACATTAATCCTCTATAAATAAACTGGACTGGAACTGGTTCTATAAAAAAGGCTTCCCAGTGCCAGTGAATGCTTCTGCACGCACGGATAAAGGCTGCGGACAGTTTGGCTGAAAAGACTTTGCTCTCAATGAAAAAGAGGCAAAAGGGATTGCGGCATATGGCCGGGAGGAGAGTTAAGGTGGTGCAGGGCAGTTGGACTGTCTTCAGTCAGCCAGTCAGTCAAACAGACAGACGCTATGTCAGAGCCAAGTGACCCAAACCCGACTTGGCAGTGGGAGCCTGGGGACTGTCATTCTTCCGTGTCTCCACCGGAGAAGCAGGTTGTAGGTACATTTGTCACCGCAGCGACTCGGCATCATGCGCCTTTTCCACCCTAAACCTGTGTGCTTTCATGTGTGCATATGATAAGACTCTTTAGGTCGCGATGATGTCCGTCTCTTTGTGTTTGGATTGTAGATGAGTACTATATTGGATGATTAGCCCCTCCACTGCTCTCCAGTTTGTCGTCTCGTCCTGCTGTTGTGTAATTGCAGCTAATATTGACTTTGGAGAAGGCGACAGGCCTTTCTCTCATTCATCAAAAGGCCAGTAACTTAACTCTGCTCCAATAAAGAGTAACCCATTGTATTTGTATGGCGGAGCACCAGGAGAGGCAGCTGCTCCCATGCACCTGCTGCTAATCAGACCCACAGACACAGTCCATATGATGTAAAATTACTAACCAGAAGTCTGGTGGTTAACTTTAAACACACCCCTAAAAAAACCATAGAGGGAGGATTTATTTATCATTACTGGAAAAAGTCTAAATCATGAGAAAAAAACTCATTAATAATAATAATAATAAGTTAATTTAACTTTAGTTACGATTTTTTTAGGGAAGAATTTTCTTAAATACCATGATTAAATAAAACATTCTTTAATTCCCACGGCCTTCGGCACTGAACTGTTTAGAATAAGGTTGCTTTTCTTTTTCATGATGTTTTATGTGTGTTTATTCTGGAGGCTGTCAAAGATGAACATCTGTTACCTGTGACAAAGTTTATTTTACCTTATCTATCATATAAACCAAATTATAATGCACTTTGATCTGGCTTATGTTATTGTAATGATAATTGTGTTTGTTCTTATCAAATTAATTTATATAACCAATTTATTTGCTTTTCTTCACTCTTATTTGCATATCATTTAAATATGCATACTGTATATCTTCATTAATCTTTATTGATTTAATGACATAGATCTCATTAAATATTAGACAAATCAATAATTTTATTTTATCTTTTATCTTCATGACCTTTCTTTTGTAATTCTATCCCTAAATAAATTAATGTGTTCTGCTACGTTATCAGTAAAAAAGCAATTGTTGAGCAGATATATCCACTTACTGTCATTTATCTTTCTGTTCTAAAAACAATATTTTCATTCATATTTAAGAATGCTGATTAATTGTTTTTACATAGCTATCATGACTAATCTGATTAAAATATTAATTGTTTACATTCTATGGGGTATTTCGCCAAATATTGTTTGAGATCAAAGTTCGAATTATCACTTATTTTCCCAGACAATGAAAATTAAAAAGTATTCTGAGAAAATCTGATTAACAACAAAAAGTTTTTTTTAGAGAGAGGATTTTATTTTTAATTCTGAAAAAGTCAAAATTCTGACTGTTTGACCTTGAATTACTACATCAGCCACAAAGTGCTGAAAATGAACTAAACTAAAACATTAAAAGACGTCATCTTTTTCTCATCTATAGAAGAATTGCTCTTGTTTTTAAACCTGAAAAAAGAAATAGAAAAACTGTTAAAATACTTTGTACTGTAAATTCACAAGTCCTTTAGTGTTAAAGAAAACTTTTGGATGTTCTCTTTTCTTAAAAAAGGGAAATTCCATCTTTTAAAATACAAGTTGTGAATATATTTTCATAAATTCACCACACGGTTCTGCATGTGTGAAGGAAAGCCTGGAAAGCCAGAGGGAATGCAGAAAGATCTGGAATATCTGCCCTGATGAGATGTATCTGCAACTACTGCAAATATTATAATTATATACAAATTAGCATGAAAAACTGGAAAAAGATGTCTTACCAGTTACAAAAATACTTTTACCATTAATTTTAACCAGGTTTTAATCATTTTAAGACTTATAATTTTCCTTTTGGATCAAAAATTGCTTCTTTTTTTTAGGCTTTCATTTAAACCCCTTAGTCCATTTAAGGTTTGCAGGATTTTGTTTAATTTACTCAATAAAAACAACTAATCTACAACTTTTTCATCTGGAAGTGAAACATTTTCAGAGTCCAAAACCTGCAAATAAGTTCTGGAAAGAAAGCCAACCTTCAATGGGGCTAGTTCTCTGAAACGGATAATGACCTGGATAATGATGGCTCGTCCATCCAGATATCCAGATGTTCCTGCAGTGCTGATTATTCACGCAGAAGCTGAGCAACTGGTGACCTCAGCTCTGATATGAACCACCTCTCAATTCACTTCATACATGTAGGTTTCATGTGAGCCTTTAATAATGTTGATATACAGCTCCTTTTTAGTGACTTTTGCTTTCAGTATTTTGGAGCTTACTTTTATTTAATCATGCACAGTGTGTGTAAATGAACAAAGGGCTCTGTGTAAAATGAGAACAGGAGTAGCAATATGACTTCTGCTGTTTACTTATACATCAAAACATGCAGGTGAAGACCCTTTGAAAAGAGTACTGTAGCTGTATTTTTAGTTTAGTTATGTTAGTGCACCTGCACTCAAATCATTGTTTATCATGTTGCTCATCAGAAAAGAGACACTAAACTGTGATCTTGATCGTACAATCTTCCGCTTTCCTGAGTCTCCACTTACATGTTGTAAAGTGTTTCTCAGAGGGGGCTGTTAAGTTGCCCTCTGTCATACCAAAAGGTGCCGACCTTTTTGTTTAAAGTTCTTATGGCTGATGTTGTCATCTAGCGTTATAACTAACATTGGGTTTAAATTGAACTGGGCTCAGATTTAACTTTTCAGGTTGCTGTTTATTTGGGTCTGTGTGCTGAAAACAGTCGTTGCTATTGGGGATAAATGTATCTCAAGGACTTTTATTGTGAAGGAAACTGATCATTTTTTTTCAACCTTTTTACCCTCACCTTCGCTGCATGAATATTAAAATGAATGAGAAATTACTTCACAAAACAAATTATTAACAAGATTTAAACTGAAATGCGAATAGTTAATTTAACAAGAAACATTTGAAGCTTACTTCCTGTCGTTCCTTCAGGAGTGGGCAGGTGGGGCAAGGCCAAACTGAGGCATCCTTGAGACATTTAGTCCTGTGTGTTGTTTGCATTCTGTTTCACCTCCCAAAACTATTTAAAGGATAAGTAAAAAATCTGATCAAAGTCTCAAAATTCTTTTACTGAAATGACTGACAATGGGTGCTTAAAGACACGGTCTCTGTTCATTTGTCTGATTAAGAATTTAGTGAGCATCATTTGTTATAGTACAGTGCCTCTTACCTGATAATCAGTGGGATACGCTCCAGCTTCCCCTCAACCGTGAGTTGGACTAAGTGGTACAGAAAATTGATGGATGGATGGATGGATCACTTGTTATAATCAAGAGAAAACATAGAAAATATAGCTCAAAATGAGCCTGAAATGGCACCCTGGGGCACTCCATGTGTCATTAAGTCCAAAACAGACATTCCCGCTGAGGCTTGAAAAGCTACAATCAGCTAATTATAGGGCAGGGGTCGGAGGAATTTAATGTATTCATGCTTGATGGAGGGTCCAATTAAGGCACAGGAACTGACCTCCAATTAAATTCAGGGTCAGGTGAAATGACCAAGAAGATGGAGAATAATATGGAAGAATCCCAATAGTTTAGGGATCTGACTATTTGCTATTGGTAGGAACCAGACTTTAAAAACTACTTAATGTGTAATGTTATGCCCCGTCTAGGGGAGTTAGAGGTGTAACATGGAAGTGACCCATCTCCCTCGATTCTCAAACAAAAAAAAATAGGTTTTATTTATTCAGGTGTTTCGTGTCAGTAGAAGGGAGCTGAAAGAAAAAGGAGTTATTATTTTCAGGTGGGCAAGGCCAACACAATAAAAAAAAAACTGTCTGTAGGGAAGAAACTAACCTAATAAACAAAAAGGAAAGAAAATATAAGTGACTTACCTCCCTAACTAACCAAAAAACAGGAGAAAACAGAAAACAGGTGTCAGACAGACTGAACTCCAGATCCAATCCACAGCATGGACCTAACCAATCCCCAATTAGTCATAACAGTAAAACCTTAATTTAAATGAAGACAAGTTTTGTGGATGAAAGTAAAGGTGCTTCAGGCATAATTTATGCCCAAAGTGCAGACTAATGCTTTGCTCACACATTCCGGTTAACTCAACCAACAGCACAAAGAGAATTTGATCGTTCAGATCTAGTGAGTCTGCATGGTGTTTTGGCTGTGTGACGACTTTCATGGCTACTGGGGTGACATCCCCGTCATACCAATGCAAATTTGAAATGTTTAATGCTGCTTTAAGCTACTTTCTTTGGAAAAAAGTTCAAAACATTGTTGTTTAACAATAAAAGAAGAGGGATAGATGGAAAGATGAGTGGACCAGGCAGCAGCGTCCCAGACACATGCGGGGTTGATGGATAAGTCTGGATGGGAACATGAAATATTTAGCAGCGGTAAATGGAGGAGGCAGCAGGAAGCATCTTCTGTCTGGTGGCTGTTTTCATTAGCATGCATTAATATTAACGTGTGAGTGGAGCGCTTTGTCACTGGAACGCTGGCTGCTTTGACCCTCCCCTGCTTGCTGCGCATCGTGGCCTTGCAGGTCACTGGCTGTTAGCTTTTGATGAATGTGACTGACAAATCCTGTCTTTGTCATGTCAGAAGTGCTGTCCTGGACACTGCGTATGCTTTGTGATTACTCACACCTGTGTTTTTTATAAAACATTGGATAGCATGAGAATCCCGACATGTTTTATCTTCAATGCTTTGATCAAAAATCAATCATGGTATTACACCTGTGAAGCTTCATCTAAACTTTGGAAATGTGCTGGGGGCTCATTTTCACTTGAAAAGATTTACACATTTAAGAGGTTCATACAATATTTTAATAATATTGAAAATTCTGAGATGGTGAAAACATAGGTTTTTGTTTTTTTTTACCCCGTAGATTTGGCAGAAGTCTATGTATTCGGTAACATACTTACATAATCCTTTATAATAGTTAAAACCATGGACTTAAACCCAATCATTCCTGGGAAGGTAGCAGAGGAGATGTACAGAATTGTGAGTGTTTGGGAAACAGAAATTACTTAATAGCACTTAATATCGAAAACCTTCAATCTCTTGAACATTGATCGTTAAAGGTGTGTGATTAGATCATAAAAACTGTAAGAGGTATGGAGATGTAAGACATGAATGTGCTGATCTGATGAAGCTTGAATTTTATTTACATTTTTTTCCAGTGACTTATAAGTAAGGAACTTAGCAGTTAATGGTTGGTTGAGATACTTTGACATTTTGGTGGGAAGTTGTAGATCAAACCAATTTCAAGATGATATGTCTATTTCTGGTGATATCCACTCATTTTTAAGTTTTTATTATGAAACTGTCAAATGCACACAAACTCTTTTACATTACGTGTTCATTTCAGAATACACTTCCAGTGCCCGTTTGTCTTTTCACTGCAGTTATTCATGCCAACCACTACTCTGACACGCTGTTCACAACTAAAAAGAGTGTTAAATAGAAAGTTAGTGGTGATTCATGGCTTTTGTTTTAATTTCAAGAGCAGTTAAAACAGGCAAATAGGCTCTATGCACAGCTCCTCCACTTCCTGAACTTATGGGAGCACCTTTGTTTCCTGTCTTTCATCATTGGATGACCTGATCAATCCAGGTGTGTCTGAACACAGTAAATGGCCAGGCACACCTGGATTAATGACAGACAGGAAACAAAGGTGCTCACATAAGTTTAGGAAGTAGTGAAGGACTTCCTGTATTGGTGCACAGAGCCAATTTGACCGGGAACACTAAAGTTAGGGCATGAACACGACAGGAGGGTTAAAAAGAACTCCAGTACTGCTCCAAACATCCACATGTCCAGATTATCTTTAAGCAAGCTGGTAAATAATCTTACCCACCCTGCAAAATGAAATCAGCATATTGATGCTAATGCCAGTATCTTCGTGCACCAGATGTATGGAGTAGGTGGCCACCATGTAGTAAAAACATAAAACATGACTGGAAGACGATGTGTCAATGTTTGAGGAGACAAAGGTCATTTTCTGCCTCTTTGTGCAACAAGTGGAGTTATCGTGTTCATTCTTCACAAGAAATGAGCAGCCACCTTCAGGGCCGACAGCGTGGCGAGAGGAGCCTTGTTTCATGACACGGATTTCTCTGTGTGAGTGTGTGTGTGTGAATCCATCTGACAGCTGAGGAGGATACTTGCTGCCTTCTCAGCTTTCCAGTTTCTTTGTTTCGGTAAGTTGTTCTGAAAGTAGCCGGACCTGTCACAGCCTGACAGCAGCGATCCTGACACGCCATGACGCTCTGTCAGCCTGCACCTCGCACATCAGATTATTAACACGCTAGCCGTTTGTAGATAGAAAGTCAGTCTGTTTCTGGATACGGAGTTTTTGCAGAGAAGAGATATTTGATGGATTGTAATTAGAAGTAATGGAATCTGACCGCTGTGACTTATTTTGGGGGAAAACGGAGCATGACTGATTAGTCCATTATACAATTAAATTGAAAAAACTATAATTCCTGAAGGTAAATTATAATTATAGGTGGTGCTATTATTATTTTTTTCCTTCAAAGAAAAATATAAATCAGTAATTATCAGTCAAAAACAATTTAGTTGTGTTCTCGTTCTGGGATGACTTCCTGCACGTTTCTGTTACGTGAAGAAACCTCTGACTGAACTCACTCTTGCTTCCTCTCTGCTGTAGAGGATGTAGAGACTTGTTCAGCACATTCAGCTGCTTTTGTAACATTCTCCTTTGTACAATCAGCTCCAGAGTTATTCTTGGGGCATAATCAGCCTTCTTGATGACTTGGTTCACTCCTTTAAGTCTCTGATGATGCACAGCTGATTGTACTTTCCTTTGCAGACACTGAATGATCTCTGCTTCTCTTAGAAAGCTTGTGTTACGTTTCCAGCCCGGTCTGTTGCCCAGAAAAACTCCTGGCGAAATACGACAAGACTCATTTTGAGGGTAATTTAAACTCTGGACCATTTTCAGTCCTCTTTGGAGGCTTTAGCTCATAGAGATCCTCCTTGAAGCATCCAGAGTGTCACACATTACAGACATTTTTTGATCGGGTCATTTTAAAGGTTTTTTTTTTAGCGGTAGTTCTCCAGCTTTCTTGTGGTTTTTCCAAGTTTTTTTTGGATATCTTTGTTCATTTTCAGTCCAGCTCTTGTAGGCTACAATATAACTTTTAGAGAATGGTTAACACGGACGGATCACTGAAGAATAAAACTCAAGGGATCAACCAGTGTTTCGCTGATATTTAACAGAAAATTTTGCAAAGAACCTATTTTAAATCAGGCAATTTGTTACCAGCATCGAATCCAGCTAAGACCTGAACCCCAGACATGCATTTGGATCCTCAGCTGATCCATCTACTGCTGGCTGCAGCCTCATCATCAGAAATGGTCTCCATGGAAACATGGCTTCCAGGACGCCGTTGTTAAGGTGGATAAACTGGGAGAATGGGAGAATGATGTCCTTCTTTTACGTTGGCTTGTTTTAATAAACCTTTTTCGGACTGGATCTCAGAGCTGCCTGTAAACATAACTGTTGTGTTTATGGAATGTTTGTATCTGCTTCTGCGTTGGTGTTTCCTCTGCCTTTGTTTTGCCAACCAGCCAACCAAACAACACGATAACTGAGCGGAGAAAGGCTGCTGGACTTGAGTTACTCACACTTTTGACTCATCAGAGAAACCAACAAGTTCTGGATGTTCCCTGTTGGCTTTGCTTTCATGTGTGTGCAGAACGATACCCAGTCAGTGTGTCCGTATTTCAGCTGGTCTATTTATAAGTCTGTCTGTCCACTTCTCCGTGTCTTTATGAGCAGTATTAAAGCCCGTCTGCCTCTCTGTCTGTCCATGTGTTTGTCGATTCACCTGCCAGTGCGTCCATCCAAGCCACTGCTCTGTTTATCCACCTGTCTCTCCACCTGTCCAATTATCATATCTGGCTGTCAGTGGTACAGTTGTGTCGCTTTGATCGCCCAGCAGTAATAACCGCGGCTGAGCTGTCGTACTCGGTACATTTCCAGGCTCCACATGGCTCATTAACACGTTTTCTCTTTCCTTCTTCTTTTGCTTCTATATTCACATTTTGTCCAATTCTGAATAATTCATAGTGTATTCATTTAATCAGGACATCTTTTGGCTCATGCAAAAACAAAAATCATTTTTAAAAAAAGAAGTTGATAACTTCAAGGTTTGCTCTTCATTAATCCATTTTACTCAGTTACTCCTGAGAGAGAAACTGCTTTGATAATAATGATCCATTGCTCATTTCTTCATCCTTTTCCTGCTTTGCAACACAAGCTCTCATGTGTTTGCTGCCAGAGGTGGAAAGTTATTCATTACGTTCACTCTACTTACTGCAGATGAGTAGTTTTTGTCAGTAATTGGTCATTTTCGAAGAAGTCTTTGAAATAAGTAATTTTACTTTTAATAAAATAGATTTTTAGATGAGTGCTTTTACGGTTACTTGAGTCGAACTTAAGCAAAGTACAGATATTTTTACTAAATTACATGTCCGAGTACGCCAGCTCTTTGTGTACAAACAAATCATTTCATCATGCAATGCAAAACGTGTCTGTCCTTCCAGACCCAGCCGTCAGTAGCTTCAGTGTTTCCTGATATTCATCGTTTCATTAGAATATTCCTCCGTCAGGCAAACTGTGCCTTCATTATATCAATGATAAAAAGAAAATAGTAACTTTTACACAAATTAATTTTAAATGAAATACTGTTTTTAGTTTTACTAGATTTTTAGATCCTCTTCTTCCTCTTCATAAAATCTGAGCTGCCTGGGCAGACATGAGCACCCATGTTGTGATGTTGGTGGTATTAATGTTTTCGGTATGATATGCTGCATTCACTTTCCCAAGTGATTAGCTACAATGTGTGACATATGCTGAAAGAGTGTTTGTTTTTTAGTGGCTGTGCACACACATGCAGTTAATGGCACATTCAGCTGCTTGCCTTGTCTATTTATGCATTTTTGTTGTCGTATTAATTTGTCAACTAATTATTTACCATCTGCCTGCTCAGTTTACATTAACACAAATAAGCACAAGTGGACTAATTTGCACCTCAGCCATTATAATGTCCATCGTGCTGTAACTTTAATGACATTATGACTAGATAATGATGAGTAAACAATCACTCATCTGTGAGTAAAAACATGCTGCACACATGCAGCGCTGAGAAGAAGATAATCAATCATCTGTTATTTCTGACTTTTCTCTGCAGCTTCAGCTCCATTATTTTGCTGTTTCCTCTGTTAATTTGTCCTCTATGTTTGCTCTATGTTCCCTAAACCCAGCCTCATTCATGTCTTGTTCATCATGTTGCCTTCAGGGTCAAACAACGTTTCTGAAAAGCTGTTTCTGGAGGCTAAATTAGGGATTTTTGTGTCAAAATAACCTCTTTTTCGGTATCATGTCTGCCTTTCTGTAAGCGTTCTGCATTTCAGCCATAAAATAAGTGGGATCTCCAGTTTTCTGGACGGAGAATAAAGCTGCTGCAGCTCCGACTCCCTTGTGAGTTGTGTCAGTGTGAAGTGCTGCGCCTCCATTTGCATCACTTAGTCATTTCAGACACAAAAGTCCATCTGAAGTGCAATTTCAACAACAAGTACAGTGTTCTCTGCCAGCAGAGGAGCAGCACACGTGTGAGAGCTGAGCGGCTTTCCGCAGGCTGTTTTGTTAAGTGTGTAATCGGAGAAACTGGCAGAATATTCTAACCTTGAAACACTGTGCTTGTCTCTGGGAGTGTTACTGGTTATTTTCATGAAGGACCCGAAATGCACCTAAAATCCGGAGGCGTTAAATGAGATTGTCCTGAATCTTTTTCGTGTCCTTTTCAAATGGTTTTCTGTCAAGAGATGAAAATTTTTCTGATCTTCTTATTCTATTAGAGAGAAACCTGCTATATTTGTGATTCCAGCTGATTCTTGTTCTCATTGTTTCTAGAAGCTTCTTCAACATTAGCAGATTTATTTCCGCCCCTACACCTGTCCACCTGCAGCCACCAGATCATAGACCGCCCCCACAGGATGGTCTATCTGGCCTGATTGGTGGTTTTCTTCTGGCTCCAGTTGCCTCCGTTTCCTTCACATCATTCATTACTTTCCCTATAAACCATATCACTGAGCTCTACTGTTGTTTTCTTCAACCACCATCATTCAGGATGGTTTTATAACTGTTGATTATGGTTCCCGTCATCCTTCCAGTCAGATCTGAACCCAGTTTTAATTTCTGCATCTTTTCAGATGTTTTCTCTGCTTAATGCCGATAATCTGACCCTCTTGGAACAGACTAGCATCTTTTCCATGACTACAGTTGTCTTTCCACATGTTGCTGATGAAATAATCAGCTGCTCATTGAATCAGTTGGGGCTAAATTACTTGTTGCAAATGAAAGATAATTGCCCATGAAGAAGTTATCACATCAGCACCATATTTGGTTCAGTGAATCCAGGTGGTGATTTCTTTTTGGCCAGATAGTTTAAAGATACACTAAAGAAAATTGTTTGAATAAACAACACTGTAAAAACCAGCTGTAAAGAAATAAAATACAATAAAAATAGAAGAGCACGTACAACAGATCACTTTCCCGAGTGACCTCCTCTTTTCCTTTACGCCCACATAGACGTGGAGCTGAGCATGCTTTCCACCGCAGACAGGAGGAACACAATGCTGCAGAGGTGGAGGAAGTTAATAATCTGTCTGCTTTCTGATGATTCCCAGGTCTCCAAATACTCAGGGGCTTTTTGTTTCAAAGACCTGGAAGATCATTTCAGATCTGAATCGTTTAGATCTCCTCTGAGGTCGAATGGAACGGAGATACTAGGATTTTGAGAAGCCATTGCATCAGCTGGAGAAAGAAAATCCCCCATGCAGCAGCAATTTTCCAGTTAGAGGGATGCTAGGGATGTTGAATATTGGCTTTTTAAAGCCAATACCCTATACACCAATATTGTCCAACTCTTAGTTTAGTGTACAGATATCAGCTGATACCGATATCTGCAGGATCCAACCGAAGAAAGGAAACAAATCACTGAATTATTTCATTTAGGTAACCAGCATCACATGTCTCACCTTGGAATTAAAACATCATGCACGATTTATGCAAGTTGTGCCAAACAAACAAAAATATCGTACATGTTACGTGCACCGATCATTTCCGATATTATATTTCAAAGCCAGTTGTGGCTGATAATAGCGACATCTCTAGTATGTATTTAAATCCAGGTGGCAACTTTTTTTGGCTCAGCAGTGTATTTTCCTCATGCAGCATCTTTGCAGCATGGGTTCGGCACGGATGTTTGGTCTGTAAGGGTTAAACTGTTTTCTTCAATGAACGGAGCTGAGAGAGGTGCAATCATTCATTAAGAAAGCTGCTTACATGATGGTCAGTCACACTTTTCTTTGTTCTGTAAACAAGTAATTTGGCTAAAAATCCAGCCATCACACACACACACACACACACACACACACACACACACACACACACACACACACACACACACACACACACACACACACACACACACACAC
>JAVQJG010265398.1:0-44588 GCA_036024015.1 Craterocephalus amniculus
CACACACACACACACACACACACACACACACACACCCACACACACACACACACACACACACACCCACACACACACACACACACACACACACACACACACACACACACACACCCACACGCACACACACACACACACACACAAACAGACAGCATAGTAGTGGATGAGACAATACATCACAGGGAAGCATTGTCAACCACAAACCCACTCTATCTTTTTTATATTCATGCATAGCAAACACAAAGGCTCAAACCCGTGTGGCATATGCCGTCTGACCCTGCACAGGGCTTTTATGGTGTGATGTCATCACGCCCCATTGTCATAACTGAACCACCTCACTTCTGAGTCTGTCAATAAATTTTCAAGGGGCCTCTGTCATATGTCCCCACTCTTACTGTGCTCTAGATGGACATGAAATAATTGCCATGCAAAGAGTTGCACGTTTCCCTTTCTAATTTTAAGGGTCAACAGCATTTTAATACCATTTTAAACACACACACAGTGTTTTTTATGATGCATGTTCAAGCGGCTTTTGATAGCTTAACCAGCCAAGCATGGTTAAAGAGAGAACCATTGCAGCTGCTTCCAGGACCCACTTAATTTAGTCCCCTGACCCCTGTTCACCTGAGTCTGCATGGAAATCATAATGCAATTCAAGTGTGAAGAAAAATGATATACTGTGTATTTACCCCAAATATTTATGCAGGACCTACTAACAGTCGTGCTTACTCCTAATAAAGGGAAAGTGATGCCTTGTAACATTGGCAGTGCTGGGTGGCTGCTACATTGCCTGAGGCCATTGTTTCCTCCATTATCATTTTCATTGGATTCTATACAGGGCAGCATTTTCCAGTGTTTACAATGCTTGTCTCATATACTGTAGGCCCAAGGTGTTTTACAGAGCCATTTTGGATATAAAGAGATTTCTGTCTTTATTTTGACTTTATCGTCTATAAAAAGTGCTCTGCGTTACAAGCCACGCTGTTTTCTGACCCATATTTACTGACACCATAGGAAATATCTGCCATCTACATATGATAGATTCAACCAGTCTACATATAGTAGTCATATTCCTTGTATTGCTCTGTCCTCTCAAGGTTGCAGTTCACTCAAACTGACAGCTGCTGTGGGGATCCAACAATGCTCCACACTCCCTGCTGACCTGATGATGTTACCTAAAGGACGACAAACCGTATTAGAAACACATTAGGATAAAAGAGGGAACGTCGCTGTAAAGTAACACCTCTGGATCAGCCAGCCGTCCTGCAGTTCAGCTCCTTAAGAAGTGTGTCAATAGGGATTCAGGTGGATCTGGTGAGCTCTGTGAGAGCCAAGCAAAGCTCCCTGAGGCACAATCACGCTCTACATTTCCACAGGGAAGGTTTGTACTCTGGGTAGCAATCTTCCAGGGGCCTATTAGACTGCTGTAGCTGTATAAAGAGTCAAGCAATGAGGGTGTCTCATCAGTGCTGATAACAGGGTATGTGGTCAAGTCATTAGCTCCCCTCTTATTGAATTCCTCCAGCCAAATAGACCAAATGAAGCTAAATAAAGCTATAGATGGTCAGGAGCCTACAGCCCATTAATATACTGCCACCTCTCTCCTCCTCCTCTGCCCACAGCCAATCTTTCCACTCTATCTTTCTCTCTCCTGCCTTCATTTGTCCTTTGCCATTCTCAGCATGTCTCTCTCTTTCCCTTCCTTGCCTCCTTCTGCCCTTCCTTTCCTATCTCCTTTCGCACTATTTCCTTGTCTGGGGGGCCCTAATGGTGAGCATGTACAGCAGCTCTGACACCATCACATCTGCTGGCAGAGAGGGTCTCTCCCTCACCACACAGCCTGCTAATGAGATCTTCCCCCATTTAATTAATACCATAAGAATTTTAATTCTGACTGAATCAATTTAATGTGATGTGATTTTGTCAGCCCTATTCCCCAAGTAAGGAAAAAAACAGAGCAGGCCCTGATGCTTATTACATACATCATTTCACGGGCCCTGCATTCCCTGCTGACTTAAACAAATTCTAATTAAGACTAATTAAAGCATCATTTATGAAAATGCTTGTGATAGTTATGCAAACATTCTGGGTGGGTATGCTCTGCATGATAATTACCCCCGGTTTAAATTAAGACCTGTTCCCTGGCAATTATGCTAGCCACACACCAGCACCTCTCGGAAAACGTTCTTTATTCAATTCCTGCAATTAAATATGAGACCTGGCTCCTGAACTATCGCTCAGAATGCATTTTATAAGAAGAAAAGGGTGATTATGCATTGTTGTTTTTCCCCCCTCTGTCAGGTGGAGTTAATGGAGCCAATCAGGTGTTCTGTATCAGAGTTACACTGGGGCTAAAGTGATGATCATAAAGCAGTCAGCGGTGACTGATAATCCAAGCTGACACCCGCTGCCTTCGGATGAGGTGATTAGTGCGTGTTTTGTAGGTGAGTTTGTGTCACTTTGATTATAGTTGAGGAGGTATGAGCCTATGCACTGTTCCCACGGTTCTGTTATAACTTCAATCACACACTCCATGCTCACATGTGTAGAGTTTGACTTTTCATCGTCCCTCAATTCGTTTCTTTTCTTAATTTTATCCACACCACGACCATTCACCAGTGATATTAAGGAAAAAAAGTTGAGTTACTGTTGAACAGATTATGTCTGATGGGTCTCTGTCTCATGAAGTTTCTTTTGTTAAAGATGCCACAGTTCAAGATCTTCTTTTTGTTACAACCAATCAAATGAAAGGTGTGTTATCATGTTCAATGATGTTCAATGGGAATGTAGAACATGAAATCCGAAATGCTATCACCACGAACATTGGCAGAAATAGAGCCCATATGTCATCATGTAAAATGGTTTAAAGTATATACAGAGGGAAATGTTTGAAGCATAATGATATAACAATTTCTGAGCCTATAAAACTGTGTTTTGGCTGTTGACCAATGTTACTGTTACACATTCTCCCCCACAAACCTTCAAGTTGAAATAGTCTTAAAGGTAATTTGGTCATACCTTAAAATATGCCCCATAACAGTAAATATTTATGTATCCGTGACATGAGATCAAAACCATATGACAACTCTGTAAAACACCTTGTCACTTCCAAGCTGGACAGAAATCAAAACTACATGGTAAAGGTAAAAAATATATAAATACCTGTACATCCTTTCTACAAGATGACCATCACTCTCACAGATGTATTGCTGTCTCCTGATGGGTGGGACTGTACTGTATGCCCATTCAGCGTGCTGTGAGGAAAAGATAAAATGAGAAGCTAGCAAAAGCCATGAGAGGTTGGGTCTTTTGGAAACTGATTTCTTGATTTTTGTTTGTGACGGTTTTAAACTTGTGTATCTAAGTGCATGTTGGGTTTTATGATAGACTATTAAGAAGATTATTTTCTCACTTAGATGGTTGACAAAGGGACTATGTCAACCATATATAGACAGAATAGGACAGCAAGACTATCTTAGAAGAGATGCATCATGAAAATGGCAAGTTACTCCATTCACTTGTGTCTACAAGCAACAGGAAAAAAATCTACATCTGACCAGTTAACTACATAAAATTAACTAATGTGTCCTTGTCATTAATCCAGGAGAACGTCCGGTCCAATCAGCTGAAGAAGTGACTGAAGCCTGAATCTGGACTGCTCTTGTGTTTTACAAGTATTAAAAAATAAATAAAATCATTTGGGCTAGTCCTAACATTAGAGCATTTATCAAATACAAACACTGTTCTGAATTATTTTGATGGTCCTGAAAATATACTACGCAGAGAAACAGAGAAAGCTTGAGTATATTATGACAACAGCGTCTCCCTTCTGTAAATGAATGTGCTGATGCATTTGCTTTTGTCAGCTGGCTGTTAATAACCATTTAGCAGAATGCCTCCTCTTTATCAGGCTTTTAGCAGGAGTTTACAGGGTGACGCCATTACACCCGTCAGCTCTGTTGATACAGCAGCACACTCCCAGCAATACATTGTTTCACAGAGCTGAGGTCCAGGCTATCTTTACTTCAGTGACACTATTTAAAACCCCTTAGATCCTGCAACTGCAGCAGCCCTTTAGAAATGACTGAATAATATATTTCTCTGTGTAATTTACCTGCCTCATCCTAAGTAGAAGCTTATTTATTTCATTGACATGGTATGCATGACTAAGTACATTCACTCAAACGTAGCCCTTTGTTAAAGGATAAACTAATAATCAACTCCATGCTCAATTTCGACTGGATTAAAGACCAACCAGCATGTCATACTTAGTGTTTTTATTTTAATTCTATTAAATTATTCTCTTTTAATTATTAAAGCAAATAATCTGGGCTCTTTTGTCTATATTTTAAGTTTCATGGCATCAAATTAATGCTAAATTCCCTATACAATGCAACTGCGTTTCACATCCTACCACCAAAAAAAAACAACCACACGTTCTTGCAATTTCTGCGGCTCAATAAAAAACTGCGCATGCAATGTGGTAATTCATCACACTTCTAATAGCTTTTAATAAAGTTAAGGTTTCCCTGCACTCAGCTGGTTTGACATGATGGTGATGTTGTTTATATGTTTACACAACACTTATCACTTCTGTCATGTTTGTTTGCTCTTCTCAGTGTGTTCGATTTTGGCAACGCAGCCGCATTATTGCGTTTTATTTCACGAGAAGCAGCTGGCTCAATAAGATGAAAAAAAAAAGCCTCTATTCCCAAATCAGGTGCTGGTGAGGTTGAGGGAACTCAGGCGTCAGGGAGCAGACCTCAGTTCCACCCTCGTCCTGTTTTACGTGCACTGCCTCCCCCTGTACATGCAGATGGCACCGCGCTCCCAGATTTCATTTGAGGTAATCTAATCCCTCCACTGCTCCCTCTAGAAAGGAGGAGTATTAGCGGCCATATGTCAACCAGATTTGTCAGATTATTCATTACAATTAATTGCTGTTCCACTTAAGGCCTTTAAGGCTGTGAATTGCTCTGAAATCTATTGCAAACACAAAAATTATGAGTAAAAGACTTTGGCCCTGTCATTCAAATTTCAGGCTGACCTTTAGTGGAGCCAGGCTTTTCTGAGGGAGTGCAGGAGAGCGAACCATTCTAATTGGTGTTTCTTCAGCCTTTTTTTATTTCCATCTACAGGTAGAGTGTCTGTCTCTGTTGACAAGGAATACACGGAAGACTGTGGTGCCAGTTCAAGATGACTAAACCTACTGCCCACTGCAGTCCGCATCATTTTGCAGTAACGGCTCCACTGAGCATACTTATATATAGGCAATATTCATATCTGCGATTTGTTTTGCTTAGTGTGGGGATGCAGTAACGCCATAGTTAGCTTTTTGCACAATGTACACTGTCAACTGAATTTCAATGCGGACCTTTTTTGAAGGTTGGCTGCAAGGCAACCTAATAGCCACCTAAATTAATGTGCTGTCCAAGAATATCAGCCATAATACTTTGGTGATTAATGTTTCACTGGCACTCTGCTTCCTTAGTTAAGGCTTACACCCCAGAGATAAACTAGTCAGTAAATACTCAAATCTCATTCAGCTGAGGATCCACATATATGTGCACCTTCCATTTTTCAGAAAAAAAAAACCCCAAACCTGGCAAAAAATTATAGATCTTAATTCCTATTAGCTCAAATTACACCAAGTAGTCCTTGAGGAAAAAGTCACAGCAAATTACAACACTGAGTGTCTATGATTATGATTGAAATCCACAGGCTGATTCATCACTGATGATGTATTTTGGTTAATTAGGAGTTAAGGCACTAGAGGAGTGACTTTAAGCCTGTCTGATTGGTCCAGTTAATTGTGCTTTATGAGATAGGGCTTACCAAGCAGGGCTTAGAGACTTTGTGTTAGTGCTGAAGTAGGAGGAGAAAATCTTTCCCAGGTTATTTTACCTCGGCCAGAGTTAATGAGAAGGTGGAGGTAAGATAATCCATCACCATATCAATCTGTACCACCTCTGCTTTCACCTCCACTCCAACTGTTTTTCATCTTTTCCTCTTTAATCATCATTAATAGGATAAAACACTGTCAAATTCTTAGCTACACCACATATACAAGGTTTGTGTGCATTTCCATGTCAATAAAGATAAAGCAGAAGTGCTATTTTTACTTTTTTACTGTAAACAATTTATGGTGTTTATATTGTCATTATGTTGCAGGAAAAACTTTTTTGTTAATTTTTCAGTCTCAGACAGGAAGCTCTTGACTCTCTTGTACTTACTGCTGGCTGCGTAGGACTAGCTCGAATCGAATCAGCATCCACTCCTACATGAGGAGAAGGAGGTGCTGAAATATTTCAGATTCTCTCCTATACTCATTGCGGTAGCGGATCGATGCTCTAAACGCCAGTTGCCTGGCCTTGTCTCATCACTGTACTCCTGCCCACTGACACATCCTCATTACATTACAATACGGTTGCCACTAAAGGTCATTCTCTCGGAACATAATCACACACAATCAAAACCACAAACTTCATATATCAAGGAGACAGTAAATGGCTATGAGGTTTATTTGTACTGTAACAGATCTGCTATTTACAAACTAAAGCTTTGGTGACTTGTAGATTTCATGATATGGAAAAAAAGCATAACATTAAAGATTTTTAAAGTGAGTTCTTTTTTAGTATCAAATGCAAGTGTAATTTGTCATCTTTCTATAGTGTTGTGTCAAATTTGCTAAATAAGTTAGATTTTATCTAAAATCTAGCAGATCATAGATGCTGTAAGAGGCAGGTGTTGTGTCTGCACTCCTAATCCATCCCTTCCTCCAGCATGATGAGTAAGGTGACAAGAAAAGAGGTGTCAAAGTAGGGGGAAAAAAAAAGGAGAAGCGGAAACACACCCCTCTTCTCCATATTACCATAATGAGGAAAACACACTTAGTGGGCCATGACCTGATGTCATCTGATTATACCCATGATTAATGATATCCTTTTACCAAAACATGCCACTACTGTAACTGTCTGGGATTAAAAGCAGCAGATGGTAATGTATTCATACTTCCAGTAATGTGTTCTTATATCCAGTGTTAACGAGATAAGAGTTGTTTGCGTGTGTGTTTAACACGTGCTAAGATGCTAAGTCTACGGCTCATTTTTCTCTGAATTGCTTTTTTTAAAAGTCATTGCTCCATGTAAATGTGATTTTTGAAGTTTTATGTCAAGATATTTTGTAACCTTATCGCCTACTGTAGGATTTGACCAGATCAGCTTCTATATTAAGGAGATGATACCTGTGCAGGATCAAACTATTGTTAACACCCTCTGGTTCGTCTACGATTTGAGCAGCGGTGCAGCAAAGTCCTACAAGAGAGTGGAAGCTAAATTAAAGTGTCTTGTTTTGCACTCTACTCTCCAGATACCAAAGTCCAGTCGATGACTCAGTTGAAAATATTTTCCTCTGGTTTTTCCTCTTTCCAGACGCCACGTCAACAAAGCCCCCAGTGTTGCCGCAATGTAGGAGCTACAATGTCAGTCTGTCTGCTTAATTGCGAGTGGGATGAATGTTAATTTACTCAGTCAAGAACCCTCTTTGTAGCACTTTTACAGCCCAGAGGTGTAGATTTACATCTTAGGGATACAATGAGTTTCAGCTTGTGCTAAAAGGGGGGTGATAGGGGCCCACATTCCTCAGCCTCCCACAGCATATTGTTCCATTGTATATGAGCACCTCTCTGCCGCAGAAGAGCACTGGTCAGGGTAGGTGTGGAAGATGAAGGAGGTCCTGAACAGCTGAACTTGGGCTAAAGTCAACACTATATTTACTTGGTTTGCATACATATAACATGCACATTAAACCTATAAACATAACACTGTTTTGTCTGTACATGGCGTATGCATCTGCAGCACTTGCTTTTAATCACTAAACTGTAGTAGTGCAATAGGGTGTAGGATTACACTGTAATGAACAAACTGAATTTCTGATATGCTTTACCACTAGAAAATATTGCACGGTGTAATTATTAAAGTGGTGGTCCTTGCCTTGGGGGATTGCTGCTAGACTTCACTAGAAAGGTTTTCTGTACACTACACGAATATGCTAAAGAAATCCACCCCGCATCTGTGTATTGGGCTGTCAAAAAATTAAATGAAAAGTCATTCTAATGGGCGACCCTTGGCCTAGTTCATATTTCCTGTCAATTATGAAAGTATGAAGTCATGCATAGTTATGAGGCATGGGTGGGCCTATTAAAATTCATAAATGATTTGTGTTTATAGCAGAAAACTCCACTTAATTCCACCTGGCCATGTAGAACTAATGGCCATCCCCACTGTATTCCTTAAAAAGAGGCAGGTGTGATGCATTTCTGTAAAATTAAAAAAATGTGAATTTTTACTGGATCTTCATTCTCAACAAGAATTGTATAAATAAAATACCTAAAAGCCCAATTAAGTCAAGCAAGCTTTATTCTGCTGTCAGTACTGACAGTGTTTAGTAAAAGCATTTTCATGATCAGCTGTTTGTTCAAAGCCAAAAGCAGTCCAGGAAAAACTCTCTCGCCAACTGCCACGACAATGGGCTAATTGTTTTCTGGTAATTACACCTTCTTCACCAGTAAACGTTTTGCGGTCCTCTTGGGCTCTTGTGTAACTGAGGTGTGTGTGTAATTACATTTCTTAAGGTCAACCTTTCACCAGGATGAATTAGTGAAATTGCATAGTTGACCACTTCAGGGCATGGATCCAAATGCAATTATCTTTATTAATAGATTTGCTCTTCAGTGGTAGGAGATGATTCAGGAAGCAACAGACTGACACAAAACGTAAAAACACATTTTAAAACACAATATCCCCATCAACACATTTCCTTGTGCACAGACAAAGCATGACGCAAATCCTAATCAGCTGTCCTCTCATTAGTCCAAATTAACAATAAGTGTTTCGCTATTGAATCCTGAATGCCAGAGTAAATACTTTCTTAAAATACACAAACATTTGATTTGTTTTCTCTCACCATGCGATGCTTGGTGTGAGATATTGATCAGAGCATATCCTGGTCAATCAGACTCAATGATTGCCCATAAGTCTTCAGCCTCTCCTGCTGCACGGAAAGGCATGAGGGCGATCTGGAAGAAACAGAATTATAGAAACCCAGAAATGAGCTGCCTTTGCCACTGATAGTTCCTAGCAGCTTCATGGAACTGAGCAATGCAAATGTACAATAAACAGGGCCTAAGCTGGCGGAGGTCTTTCAATCACACAGGGGCAATAGTTCAACCTTCGCAATGCATAATCCGAGCCTTGAAACCCCTGGGACTCCAGCTCCCACCCTGCTCAGTGGCACAAAGATATTAGATAGCCATATGTAGATTCACTAGGTAAACAGACTCTTATGATAACACAATACGCTCTCTTTTCTACCAGGAATATATTTGAAGATATCTTATGCTTTCTGCAGCGGGAAGGCTCAAATTGAAGGCTTAGCTTTGCGCCATCAGAATTCGATGCAGCTGTTTGCTTTGTTTAACGTCTCTTGCTGAGAAGAAATTGGTACCTCTTCTTTGTGAATTAAGTTGCCTGGGTGTTTGCATTATACAGACCAGACATGAACGACCACAGTGTGGCTGATAAAAGGCCTGTTGAGAGGAGGTAGAGGTGAGTGGCTAAAAAAAGAAGAAAAATTGAAAAAGGCAAAGAAAAACAAAAAAAGAATATTGTAAGTGTAAAATAATACAAATATGTAGAAATTGTTTTTAGTTTGATGCTATCAGAATGAAAAGATATTTAATCACAGCTTGAATGTTTTTCATTTAATTTAATTGAACTGAAACTGAACTGCTTTTAGGCTGAATTTGACCTCTGATCATCTTTTCGCTCTAAATTTAAAGTTCTTTGCTCCTGAAGCCACGTTTTGACTCTCAAGTGCATGCCTAAACACACATACTGTAGCCACTAAAACCCCACCAAAGCAGGCCAGAATGAAAACAGACATGTGCACTGTCTTCCTGTGACACACGCATTCACCAGACAAACCCATATAGAGACATGTGCAAAGACACATATACACACAAACAGCAGGAAGAGAGTCTGTACGTGGGGGAGGGGAAGCGTAGGGACTGAGCATCGGAGACTGGGACGAGAAGGAGGGTGATGGGTAAGGTTGGGGGCTGCTGATAATGTTCTCCAGATCTGTGTAACCCCCCTTGTCTCCTCTGTCTACCCCCTTTCTCCACCTTCTTCCCTCCTTCCCTCCCTCCATTGCCAGCGGCTCAGCAGTCCCAGCAGGAGCCTCTCCAGCCTGGGGAGAAGGTCCTTCCGGCCAGCAGGGGTTCCACAGAGGAGGAGCGAGGGGGGGTAAAAAGAGAGACGTGAGATGGGCCA
This sequence comes from Craterocephalus amniculus, assembly GCA_036024015.1. Lineage (NCBI taxonomy): Eukaryota > Metazoa > Chordata > Actinopteri > Atheriniformes > Atherinidae > Craterocephalus > Craterocephalus amniculus. Next base: position 10,329 of record JAVQJG010265398.1, read on the forward strand.
CTTTAGGCTTGCATCACATGATCCATGTGAAAAGAGGGGGTTGACGAGGAGCTGACACTGATCATCTGCTCTGCCTGTCCATTATTTCAGTCAGAGCGAACTGACAGAAGGACGGCGTCTTCAGAATCCACCAGATCAACCTTTTTGTTTGCAACAAATGTAGCAGAAATAACCACAGGAGTCCCCAACAGGAGTACTTCTCCCACAATGTCATTGCCAGTTCTCTCACTTCTTATCTTATTCTCATAGCAGTGACTTGTCTAAGGAGGATATTTTGTGTATTTGTTCCTAATGATGCCTCTGAGGTGCATTTTATTTTGTCACTGATATAGTGCTGTAATTAAGTGGCTCTCAGTCGTACTCCTCAGTATCCACAGTGTTGCCTGTTTCCCGTCCTACTAGAAACTTAATTTCATTCAGCTGGTGTTCCACGTCTAAATCAGTCCCTGATTACATGACAAAAATGAAAACCAGCAGGGCTCTGAATCGGAAAAGGACCAGGAACGAGATCAAATGAAACTCGCTGCACGACAGAAAGCAAAATGCAAATGACATAATTTCTAAAGTATCTGTGATTTTCAGTTCTCCAAACTTGCCCATTGGTAAACTCAAGGTGTAAGGGTGAAGCGGCTGTTTCTTTTGATGGAGAACGACATGTGAGCCTGTTTGGAAATCTAAGCACTTGTGGGGAAGAGATGATAATAATGATATGATAAGAATCTATTAGTCCTTCAGTTTTCACATGCCTAATAATTAGATTAATTGAATGACACTCATTTAGAGAAAATGAGGGACCCAGTGGTGTTAATTCAACCTGTGCTTCCAGATGCACATTTCTAAACAGCTAAGTGAACTACCTAATCATAGCCCACCATCTGGGAATTCCCCTCCAAGGCAGCAATAGGAGACGCACTATAATACATTGTAAAGGCATCGACTGATGGCTGCCTACAACTAAACATATTGAAGCTGCTGTTTAGCCTCTCCAGCTAACAAATGGGGAGGGGGGGGTGTAAATGAGTGCCTTGATTATTAACTCCATGTTCATTTCGGGCACCTAATGCTAATTTCTGTCTTTTATATGAAGGTAAATAAGGTCGTTATGGTTGTGTTAATGATTAGCATATCTCACAGGTGTAATTCTCTGGGAGTATTGCTCTGAAACTCCTTTCCTTCTGTAAAAACCACTCAGTGCCGTGCCAACAAAGATGGGAGACTGACTAATTTATCCCCAAATTTGCACCATGTACAAAAAATCATGCAAATGAACCAGGTTCTCAATTGGAAGACACAGCATTTGGGTGACATTAATCAAAGAAAAATATGCAGACAAAGGTGACAGTAATCCCAATATTCATGCATAAGTGGCACAGCTGTGATTTCGCTCGCTGTATAGCTGTACGGCTCCTTGCACGGACCTCGAATGGAAATTCTATAAGTTACGGGAGAATCTCGTCTCATTATTTTTTATTTTAGCTCACAGGGATCAAATGTCTGTGGAGGGCTTTTTTTTTCACACTTAGGTGTTCAGGCCTTCTAGTTACGATAATGCAATTACGAGTATCTGTTGGTTTTTCCATTATCACTTAAAGTTGGCAAGAAGCAAAAGACTTCAGCTTGTCATGAGAGGAGATTGCTTATTATCTAAAAATGAGTTGGTAGCTTTGTAGCCCAGATAAGATATAAGGAGTCTGACTAAAAGTTGAGGGAATTCAGGCAAATTCTGGCCACACGCTGGCCGTCAAGATCAATTATGTGGGTTTATTTTTTTCAGTCTGGATAATGATGATTGATTTAAACATGTGATGACTATAATCATCTCCCAAAGCCTCATGTTCAATACATGTGCACATCTTTATTAGCTCAGCAAAGCCATGCACAGTTCCTTGAGGTGTGAAATTTCCCCACATTTGTCTCTTCACCTCCTTGCTGTACAACTGTTTTGAGAGCGGTTTGCTGCCACAGCCTGAGCTCACCTAAGCTCTCAACTGAGTTGTAGTGCAATGCAGCCTAATCCCCCAACAGAGCCGTCAAGCCAGCCAGCAAACAGAGCTCACTGCTGACTCTCTCTGCATGGAGCGAGCGAACCAACATCATAACAAAGGGTGTTTATGGAAAAATAGATGCTGGCGCAGCCGACCAGAAAGGGCTTAGCAGTGATCAGACCCCGCTCCCACCTTTATCCTTCACCGTTCACATTGAAATGCAAATATCAAGGCTGGGTTTCCACCCGCGTGCCACTCACAAATTGAAAAGCAGTTTTTATCTATGCAAATGCAAGCATGGTAATTGAAGTTAATCAATCAATGCTAGCTTTCACTAAAACCTTGAACATGATTGAATAAAGTAATTATCATTCAGGAGAAAATGATGAAGTTGTAGACAGCATGAACCTTATTAAAGGAGGATTTTGAGTCACAATGGCTTAATTTAGCCAGCAGCCCCCTCTGTGTCTTCCTCCTCTTCTCCCCTCTGTCTTTGCATCTCTTTCTCACTCTTCACTCTATCCCCCTTTTCTTCACTTTGTCGCTCAATCTTGTGTGAAGCAGGAGAGCTAACAGTTGGGAATATTTTAAGGGGTTGGTGTAAAATGCCCAAGCCAGACACATTGTGGTAGAAAAATGGGATTAGTCCTGAGTGAAGAATTTACTGCAGATTTGAAACATTTTGTGCCCTTTTTAAAATGTGACAATCAAATGCACATGCTGTTCTTGTTGCAGTAAAAAAGAACAAGAAAAAAATATATTTTCCTTATTGCATATTTCAATGTTTTTCAAATAGTCTCAGTATGTCAGAATAGTGTGCAATAATAAACTGTTTCTAAATTTGAGAAGTGCTTATTGATGCTACTGATGATTTACCTACACTGGTGTGTAGCAAATATTTCTTATTCACTGAATAATATCACTCCTTCTTAACCAAATGTCAGCAGAGGGCATAGATGTGGACCTTCAACTTCTAGAACTTTTTATGGGATGACTGAACCCAAACCCCTTCCAGATTCACATCTTGATGTATCTGCTCTTTGGAGCTGAGTTGACACTTGTACATAACAGTTGAGGTTAGGGATAGAATAACAAAAAAAGAGATATCAGAATCAACCACATTCAAACGAAGCCACCCCTCCTCCTCCTTCTCTACCTTCCACCTGTCATCCAAGAAGGTGGTAATTGAGACTTGTAGTGTGCTATGGCTGGCTACCTTACCATGGCTCTCCTGGCTGCTCCCCTTTTGGCAGGGCTAGTTAAAGGCCTCTTTGGTTTGTCACAGAGTTTAATATGCACCCTACATAATTATGCAGGATTCACAGTGCTATCAAACTGCAATTCAAATTAGTTCAGGATTAAAGGCACAGAACAGTACTGGTTCCTTAATTGCATTGTACTGTGCTGATCACATTCAAATACCCATTACTCATTCCCTCTGCGGAGCAATAAGTCAGAGGGATTAATACTGAGGCAGGTGACAGGGCCAAGCCATTAAAAGGCAGTTATGCAGAAAGCATGGCTGGTTTTATTCACGTTAATGAAATCAGTGAAATGAAACTGTAATAGATTTATCAAAGCTCAGATGGATTTGCAGTAAATCAGTTTGATTCAGGCAATCAAACTGGACAATGGAGATAGTTTTCAGCTACAGCAGTGGATATCAGGCAGCAGCATGTGAGAAGTGCTGATATTCTTCTTGTGAGGATTTGGTGAACACCCGGTGCCTAGGCCCTATTCCCAGAGCTGGGCCTGCTCATTTTTTGTCAGCTAAATGGTGCCAGTGACTGATAAAACATACTGCCTTACAGTTAAACACCATATTCTTCTACCCCCCCCCCACTCCTTTCTCTCATCCCACACCCTGTCCCGCTCTTGCTCTTTTCTTGAATTTATGGGCCGTGTGTTGCTGATTCTGGCTTGTTATACAGTGCACAAGCCCACGAATTAGAACCTAAATTCACTTACATCAAACGGATTAGTGTTGAAATCCATCCGTCTGAGCTTGTCTCATGGCACAGGGCCTCAAGTAGCTTTCCAACACATGATACTAACTGGACAAAACTCAGAAAAAACTAAAACAATCAAACAGAAAAAACCCACATCAAACATCCATATTTCCTATTTATAAGCAGCAATATATTTAAAGGTGCCAACAAGAAGACATCATGAAGACTATGCCAACAAACACCTAAGATGAATTAAAAATCAATTATTGTTCATATATTTTATTAAATACTAAACTAATCTGTTTGAATGAAACAGTAAAAGAACTGCACTCATGTCACTTTTCTCTCACTTTTTCGGTGTAAAAATGGTTAAATGAGCTGAACTTTAACGACATTATTCTTAAATGTGTTCCTAATGAGTCGTCCACTGTACAGTATAAATTCCAATTACATCCAATTAACCCCAATCAGAAGCACCTCATCTCTAGCCTCTTTTTTTATTTAATGGTTCGCTGCAGCTTCAACCATTGATTAGGCTGAGTGAGCACCACTACTAAATGACCACCTTGAAGGAGATGGGAGCTGTTAATGCCTTAATAGAGACTGTGTGGCCATTATACCTTTGCATACACAGTTCCCCTCTTTTAACAGCCAAGATCAACTTTTATATTGGGGTCTGAGGGGCCTCTATCCAGGTTGATTTTGACTTTAGACCATTTGCTTCGAGGGAAAATGTTAAGTAGAAACCTCCCATCCATGAAAACCGTCCCATTATTTTCTAATTACAATGCATTTAGGTCCTTCAGAAGGCATGCATGATTATACACAGTGCCATGTTAATGTGTGCTCAATGGAGTTTTTTTTCTCAAAGCAGTTATGAACCCAGTAGGTTTTGTTTTAGCAGCCTTGTGTCCTTTTGTGTTTTACTCAAAACCACTAAAGTAAAAAAATGGGAAGTCTAAGATTGTATGTACAAAACTGAGAAACAGCAAGTGATTACGGCAGCTTAATTTATTTCCCTCTTGCTTCCGGCAGGATCGTGCAAGACTTTCCCTGACTGCAGCAAAGACACAATGAGAACTAGAAATAAAAGCATAAACCCGTTCAACATGTAGTATCCTCTAGTGTTGGAACTGGCAGCAGACGCTCGGATAAGCCCTCCCACATACTCAGTCTTGAGAATTTCCCTGTTTGTGTTCTTCTGAGTAGTTTGCATTGCATAATACCCACATGGATAGACATAACAATCTGTAGATTAAGCCTGACAAAAATATGTGCTAGAACTCCCTGGCTTTCGAGTGCCTTCAAAACACAATTCCCTTACAATTTGAGCTTTGTTTGAACATGAAAAATACAGTGTTGGTTTCTTAATGAAAGCATCCATAGTCAACATTAGAAGTGGATTAACTAGAGGAGAAGCAGAGATGCATAATAAGTCTTTGAAACAGCCTTCGCATAGAGTTGTCACAGCCAAACATGAAGCTTTGCCTTTGACAGTCGGCATAAGAGAATAATTGCTTTATTTATAGATGGCATGAAATTAAACACACTTAAAACCCTGGGACAGTGTGGTTTAATCAGCCCCCTTAAATTCAATTCATGCTCACAATTCACAATGCAACTGAAAGCAGGGAGCATTAAATGCATTCCCTTATTACTCTATAAATGCAAGTGGCCAAGCAGACAAACCCAAGTAGTAAATTAATAGTAATAAAAACACCAACTGCACGGACAGATGCAGAAATTAAAAGCTAGCAACGAAAACAACAAGCAGCCCGGCTTAATAAAATGCAAGACAATAATATTTTCCTGACCAATCAGATGCACATATTGTTGCATATTTAAACATATCTAATGTTGATTTGTATCTCATTTAGCGCAGACTAAATGAATATCATAAATATCTTACATTCATGGTTCTTTTTGGAAAGTATGATGTGGAATATTAACGTAACTCTTACAAAGGCTGCATGTGCATTATTGAGAAGCATAGGTGTAGGAGTCCTTACTATGAAACTATGTTTTACATATCAGGATTACTGTCTTAATTGATTACAAATCCAGCAACCTTGAGATGTAAATTAAAAAAAGAAGTGCAAAATAGTTAGCAAAATATTTAGTCATTTTTTATATGTTAATCACATAAGAAAAAATGAAAGAAAAAAACATTAAAATAACTTGGGATTCATACAATATTTGTTTGTATATGCCCCAGTTTGGATAATAAACACTACAAAATGCTGCCTTTCAAGTCACTTATCTCATATAGAACAGAGTAAACATAACTTGGGACGTTTTTAAGCCAAAGAATGTTATTGTTTCAATGATGGAAAATCCAGATGTTTTCTGATCTGCAAAGCATGTATTTAACATGCATGCAAGTGCAGACTGGTTACCATGACAGAGCATGAGAGAGGAAATGATGCACAGTGAAAGAAGATGACTTGGTAAGATCAATACGACACCTCTGTCTCTCATCAGAAACTGACCAGTGTTTTAATTAGCTTGGTTTTGCAGCATTTATATAATAAATACCAATTAAAAATGAATGTAGTTTGATAAGCTGCAGAAAGTTTTCTGTAATATGAATATTTCATGTTTTTTTTCCACATTCCATTCAGTGTGACTTTTAAGGTTAGAAGTCTGATTTGTTTGTCAAGCTTCTGTAACCCAGCCACAGACCCAGGAAAAAGCTATGTTGATGCAATACTTGGTTTCTAGAACAATCACCTCTTTGGTTTGCCTGATATAATAAATATTCTATCTGAATAAACTGGACTTGCCTTCCCTCTTAAACCCTGGTTGAATACATTTTAATGTGTTGAAAAGTGATAAAAGAGTGACTTGAAGAGCAGAGAAACTGTGACTGAATGCATGCATGACATTTCACGGCAAGGTTACTCAAAAGTGATCATGGTCAGAAGACCCATTGGGAAACTGTAAGTGTGATGCCATCATCCAATTCATTTGGTCTCCTAATGTGGACCTTTCACCTATTACATGTTAAATAACATAACAATTTGACTATAAAAGTTGTGGCACTATCACTTTATGGATTATGGACATTTTTATGCGATTCTTTCACATTTTGGCATAAATCTGGGTTGCATCTGGTTTACTTCTCTGTTTAAGTACTATGCAACTTTATGACCTTCAAACTATATGTTTCTGACTTGTTTTGATGTCACAATGACATTTACAGATTTCATTCCATTGAGTCGCTGTTGCACAGATTTCCATACAGAGTCCTTGTCTTCTGGGACACGGCGTCACTTTAGAGCTGAGTTTCACTTACCAGCAACTGGATATCATCACACTGGTTGTTTGGATTGAGCACCAAGACCGATTCAAAGAAATACAAGAGGAAAAGAGGAAGAAATGACAAGGAAAGAGAGAAAGCAACATAGCAAGAGACAAGACAGGAGTAAACGTTGGACTGATTTTTACTGACTGAAGAGAGCTCAGGTAGGATGCCAAAGTTCTGTAGTGCTTCTGTAGCAAACCTGTTATACATGGACACTGTATATAGTTCTAATGTAGACAATAAACTGTAAACATTACATGGTGATAGGTATAATGAATTTAAATCCTTTCTCTTCTACAGTAATGATTTATTTATAAGAAGAAAATATAAAAGAGACCAAAGATTAAACAGTTATTCCAATAGATCCCCAGATTATTTGAAATTTCACTGTCTAAAGAAATAAACAAAACATAAAATCCATTTCATACACTTCTTAATTTTTACATTACCCAGGAGACAAAGATTCAAGTTTAAAAATAAAAACAGATTCTTCACCCTGGCCTTAAAAATAATCACTTTCACACCGCATTAAACCCACTCCCCTTCTATCACACTGACCCAATTACACAGCATCACCATGATACTTGCAAACGCTGAAGGACATATAGTAAGTATACAAGGTTCATCATGTAAAAGCAGAAGTTCAAAATCAAAAACTCTCCTAATTAGTTGGGTTTTGCCAGGATGTGCCATCAAAATGTCAGAAGTCTCCACACTTTGAACACATCCTACTAAGGTTTTAGACATCTCTTACAAGTAAAACCCACCTATTACACTGACAGTATATTGCAGATGAAACACTGCACAGAGATATTATATAACATGGGGTCTTTCTCATAATAATGCATCTGTATGATATTGGAAGAGCTCTCCCGCAGCATATGACAGTGTGAACACTTAGACAATGAGTGGAGCATATTTTTGAGGGTGGTCATACATTTGCTGATGGCTTGAGATTCTCATGACCTCTTGCTTCACCAGCAAGGGCCTTATCTCTGGAGGGTCAATTAGCATTCACATTTGCTTGATCTTGTTTGTTTAACTCGACACAGTGAAGAAAGGCCTGACATTGACCAGAATCTGCTGCATTAATGTGTTCCATGTTCTGCATTCATCACTGTCACTAAGGCAGAGAAGACTGCAGGCATCTGAGAAAGACATGAAACAGGATGTTTGCGTGTGCGCTAAAGGCAGCAGGCAGAGAAAAGAGAGAAATCTGTGTGTGGAAATGTCCACTTCTCCTGTTAGCACATCAGAAACCGCCACACCACCTTAATGCAATGCCGGTGCTGTGATGATAGAGCAGTTGAAATCCTCCAGATGTAATTTTCAAAGGGGTCCTACGACCCTGTTAAAGTGAGTGGGAATTAACTTAAAGATCTATTCCACAGACTGTATCACTTTTCTTTTCTTCAGCTTGCAGCATAATTTCTTCATTATTGCTTCTGACATAATGTTTTATTTAAGGTGTTTGAGAGTGACTTGAGACTTTTTCTTCTTTTATTTAATCAAAGGGATTGATTTTAAATCTGTATTCGTGAAAACCAACAAACTTGGTGGGATATCAAAATATTTACTGATTATTTAGTTCAGCATTATTTCATGGTGACAGATGGAAATTTGTGATATATTCTGAATTTAATCAGGCTTTGAATCATTATAAATCATAAGATTAAGACAAAAATGATGGTATTTACACATTGTCCGGTGTCCCCCAATGACATCTGAAAAATAAGAAAACAGTATGTAAAAAAAATCCTGAAGAGGAACAATAAAGACATTAAATATCAAATCAAATGAAGACTTCTCATGAATGTTTCTTCAGTGTTTGCTGTTGCTGAGATGTATGTCGTTTAGAAACTGCTTTGATAGAAACTCCCACACAGTCTCTGAGGTTGTCACATGGCAGGTTTCACTTAGGGAGACTTGTCTCTGGATGAATCTCTGTTTACAGCTAATCCATATGTTTCCAGTGGAGTTAACAAAGTCTTTTTTCTTAGAGCCCAGTTGTGAGGGCAAAGCACTGGTTGAGTGTTTCCACTTAAACTTGGTTAAACAGCTCATTTTCATTCCTTTTAGTTGATTTAATTAGACAGGTTATGGGTTCTGAAGTCTCTAAATATGCATTTCACTGTAAACTTGATCAATTCCAGGTCAGGTTTTTTTTATGGTTTCCCATGAATCACAGCATTCAGAGAGGAGACAACATGCATCCACGAGGGGACAATTTCAAAGAAAAACAACATGGATGTGCTGTTCCAGTGCACATTTGGAGCATTGTTACTGATCCTGGATATCAGACTGAGAGTCTGAGTGTCATGGTTACTGAGCTAAAAGAGGATCATCAGCGCTGTGCACCTATTAAAGGGAAGAAATCTAAAACCTCTTCTCATAAAGGAATATCAGAGAAACGCCCACTGGTAATAATCAGATATCAGGCTGTTCACACACACACACACACACACTCACACAAACACTCTTGTTTTGCTGTCTTTGTGGAGACTCTCCACTGACATAATATATCAGTATAATAAAGAAGGAACATATTTCACTGTGACTGCTTATTTAAATTACCCGGGTTACACAAACACACCTGAGGTTACTGTGAACTCAACATTAGCTATAGTTTCATAAACCATTTAAACATCAGAAAGTTTAAATTGGCTTTCCAGAGATTTTCCTCAAGAATCCAGTACTTTTGAGTGGTCAAAATGAAGGTTAGAGGCAAAATGTTTGATAATAATATGATTGAATACTGACTGAAATTACATGCAATCTGCAAAAGATTAGAATATTGGAAGTAAAACTATTTCATTATTATGTAAAAATAAAGTACAGTATTTTCAAGTTTGACTGCAGTAAAATTAAGAAAGTGAAATGAAATGCTGGCAAAGTCAGTGTTACTAAAAGGAAACAATAAGAGGAACATGTTGCAACTAACACCTGATTCATATTCACAAATCACTGATCAGAATTTGATAAGCTTTTGGATCCATTTCATTTGAATCGGGTGTGTTGGAGCAGGGAAATATCTAAAACCTGCAGGATCCTCTTGAATACTGGAGTTTCTTACCCTTGAACAAGGTGGCTATTAACATGGCCGGATACAAAAAGAGAACGTCAGAGATGTAGAGTCTCTCAGAAGTAAAGATAGAGAATGCTCATTAGTCAGTTTAAGAATTAAATAGGAGCATGCACTCATTCCAGAGTGATGTTGTCGTGTATTTGTAATTGTTTGTCACATTGTTCATGTATTTGTAGTGTTTGTACCTGTGTATATTCTGTAAAGATAGAGGTTAATAAATTGTAAAAAAAAACCCAAAAAACAGAAGATGTGTGAACATGATCTTGGAATGCCACCATGTACTTTGGGGAAAAGTAAAGTTAAGATGGACTGAAACAAACTGGAAAACTGTTCTGTGGTGAAATGAACTGAAACCTAAATTCCCCTTGTTGTCATATTGTCTGGATTGCTGGGATAGGCTCCAGCAAACCCACGGGGGCTGCACGGTTCGGGTCCCAAGTCGGTCGGAGCCAGATTCGGTCGGAGCCAGATTCCCAGGGGTTTGAAACTGTGGCCTGAGTTTGCATGTTCTCCCCGTGTATGCGTAGGTTCTCACCGGGTACTCCGGCTTCCTCCCACAGTCCAAAGACATTAGGTTAACTGGGCACTCTAAATTCTCCCTGTGAGTGTGTGTGAATGGTTGTCTGTCTCTGCGTGTTGGCCCTGCGACAGATTGGCGACCTGTCCAGGATGTACCCCGCCTCTCGCCCGTTGATTGCTGGGATAGGCTCCGGCACACCCAATTGGATTGGTGGACTGGATGGTCATATTGTCTGTCTTGTCTGCTTGTTATCAGCGCTCATTTCAAAACCTGCATCTCTGGTATTAGGGCTCATTAGTGCTTAAGGAACTAACAAGCTGTACATCTAGAAAGATACTGCATCAATGATGCTGAAAATTTAAAATGGTTTTAGAGCACTGTATAATCCCATATAATCCCATCCAGACAACATCTTTGTTAGAGGATCTAGCATATTTCAGCAAGATAAACACAATAAAACATGTATTTCATTGGTGTGGCTTTGTAGAAGAGTCCAGGTGCTGGGTGTGTTTGTGTTTGATTAAATACACAAACTGCTCCATTCTGCTTTTATTTTCTCTGTGTTGAGCATCCTAGCCTGTTTTTAAGATGCTAAATTTAATAAATTGGGAAATAATGAATTGGAAATCTGCATTTTAGATTTTTCATTTCTACTTGTGTCTTAATGATTCCTTATTTTAGCTTTTTAAAAAAGTTCTCTTGGTGCAAAACTTTCTTGTTAATATGTATATATAATGTATCCAACTACTGTATCTGTAGAGTTCCGTATGGTGGTGTGAAGGTTCGCACCATTCCCTCATAGCAGCGGTCTTCAAGGCGGGCGCACGTCAGCAGGGAGGCATGCATGGGAGTGGGAAAATGTTGCAACGGCTGCCTTATTGAGTTTGCATGTTCTTACTGTGATGATGATATCCAGGGGGAAACGGCCACAGAAAAACTAAGATTCCTTTACCTATAATTACATTTTGATGAGGCACAATAAAATTTTAAGAAATATCCAGCATAATACTGATGACACAAAACCTGCCTGCTCCATGTTTTGTTTCCTTTTGTCACCCCAGCATCAGCATGAAGTCTGTTCATCACACTAATATCAAAATGATAAAATATATATGCTAGGAGGGATAGAATCAGATCCCAAAGCCAAATTCTAATCATACAGTATTCTTTCATAATCATTCACATGAGTTCTCTGACTGAACTTGACTCAGTAGTGTCAATGCTGACTAACTTTTACTATATTGAGTTGAAATGTCTTCCAAACATTGAAGAAACCTTGAGGACAATATCCTCTTTTTGATAGCTTTTTAGGACACCAAATGTTTTTGATGTGGGTACAGATTGCATGTTATGCAAATGTAGCAGGATTTGCAGAATACAGTATTGTAAAACAAAACCTATAAGCTTTTTTCTACAGGCATTCCCTGACTGTCATTTTTCATTAACTTGAGCAATCTGGTAATATGATTCAGAACAAAATGTTTAACAATTTTTCTGTAAATACAACTGTATATCATCTTTTTTAAATGTCATAGCAGAGCTGTTTCTTTCTCTTTCAGGTGCTGTGAGGAATGCAAGTGCAGCAATCAGATCTACATTTGGGCTTTAGGTCAGATGACGTATAAGTGAAAGAATTACAGGAAGGGTGAGGTTTCAGCTCAGCTCTTGCAGAATCAAACTGTATCAAAAGTACTGCTAGGTAGAGTTCCAATAATAGACCAATGCAAACAAAACTCCTGACAGGAATAGAAAGATCAAAACAATGCCTATTTAGTGCTCTCGCAGGCAGTGTGAATGGCTTTTGTGTAGTGCATATTATTGCAATCTCACTGCAGCCGCGGTGCTGAGCAAATCTCAGTAATTAACCTATGGTAATGACAAAAGCCAATTTATGGCTCTTAAAGATCAAATGTATCTGGGTTAATGTGAGGTCAATCTAATGCATGTGCGGGAATACCAGAGCTGGAATTGAAGTGTCTGATTGGGGAGAGGTGTACTGGGACTGCTGACAGTGTGAATGGTGCTGTCAAAATTACCCATTCTAAATAGACAATAATGTGCAAGCTGTTGTCAAGATAAATTTATACTGATAGTGAATACCTTTTTACTGTAGTGGTTCCTGTAATATTTGGTCAGAGTGCAAGTTCAACTGTGCTTCATGCAAAACAATATAATGTGATAATGCCAAGTTTCCTTTTGTCTCCATACTTGTAAAGATCTGAATTCTTGAAATTATTAAGTGAAAGGAGTGTATGAAAATAAGCCAGAACCCCAGCCCTGAACTCATCCTTCAGGAGAAACTGATTATTGATGCACTGTTTCAGTGTCATACCACTCAGTTCACTTGATCTAGAAAGCACCAATTCAAATCAAATGTTGTTGAGTGTCTTTAAGGAGAAAGCAAACAAGTTCACTTTAAATTCAGCCCTATTAAATTCAGCTAACTTAAATTCATTACTGTAATTCTAATTCCGAAGAATTCTTAATGAAAGTGTTGACTTTTTGAGGAAACTAACCAACTAACCATGATACTTGGAATATCTATTAGTCTCATCTCCTTTGCAATGCACTTACACCTATGCCTATACCTATGAGTATACAATAATCACACATTACCTCTGCGTCAGCTATCCGGATGGACCTGACGGAGACCCTGTGTGAGTATAAACCTGCCTTTAGAGAGCAACAGTACAGCACAACTTCACCAACAAAACATTTGTCCCTTCAACTCTAACCAACAGTTTGTTGGTTTGTATGTTTTGTTCTCGATGTTTAAAATCATCTCTTCCTGGGGTAGCCCACCTGACCACTTTGAAGGCCTGCCTCTGTACGTAGAGCCCAGATGTTGGGCCACCTGGACACAGTGACAGACAAAACAGGCATTAGTTATTCAGCCAAACTCCAAATAGAGCCTACTGACAGATCGTGGCTCCTAGGGAGTTATGCTGCATTTAAATAGCACCTTTTGATATTAGATCAATACGCCAGATTAACAGTCAAGTCACTCATGGGCAGATGCTGCAGGGAGACAGCATGCTTTGACTGTGATACATTATGTGCCAGAACTAAACAAAGAAGTTATTTCAATTCCAATGGTTTTGTTACTTTTTTCAGAAAAGGTCAAGCGCTGTCAAAAATATCAGCATATTGACCTTTTTAAACATTCCAGAAACATTGGGATCATAGATTAAGCTTTCTTCCTCTCCTTCTCGCCAACAAAGGGTTAAAACTCATTCACACCGAAGTCGCAAGGGGTTGCAAGTCTCCGTGCTTGTCATTTGCAGGTCATTGTACAGTTCATTTGAAGTCTAACATGGCATGGACTGTCCTGGTGACATGTGTGTATTGTCAGGAGGGCAGAGACACTGCAGCATGACAGCAGTAACTACTTGAGCAGATCTGTTCACTTTTTCACACATATGGCTCATTCACTCACAGTCCAGCAACTTTCCCAGTTCCCATGAATGCACTCCAAGTTTAAAGCCAGACCAATATTTGCATTTTAAATTTATTCTGTTCTCTGTGACGGGTACACACATGTGGGTTTTTTTTTTCAATCTACTTTTCTGCAAACATCAGATTTGATACAAAAAACCCAATGTCTTTTTTAAATTGATGTTTTAATTGATGACTTGCTTTGATCAGGGGATAAAATCAATGTTTTACCTTTTTATCATAATATTTTCGCTCTCAAATCTTAAGAAAAACTAAACAACATAAAACTTAACACTTCCATTACCAAGTAGTATGTTTATTAGAATTATGCTGCTCACTCTGTTGTATTGATCCTTGATGTCGTAAATCAAAACTGCATTTCTGAACCCAAATTGCAGTACTCAGTAACATATCCCTTTATCACCCCAAACATGGATTTTACCACCTTTTTATTCTTGAAAGAAAAAAAATGCTGAAATACTCAACAAATGTAATATTGATTATTGTTCAAGGGATATTTTCTGTAATCTAGAGGATCCAGTTGTTTTAAAATGTATTTGTTTGTGTGAGCCAGCAGATTCAAATGCCCCTGCCGTTGTATGAAAATCAGAAATGAGTGACTTTATGAAATCGTTTGGGCTCATCGTGAGATTTGCTTATGATGATATAATTCAGTTTTTATAACTTACAGAGCCACAGTTAGAGAACATTTTCATCAACATCTTATCTGTGATTCTAACTTAAAAAAATCCTGACTTTGGTAGAAATAGAATAAAATAAAGTAATGTTGCCCCTATTTGAATAAAGGGTTAATATATTAGGTAAGCATAATCGCATAGCAGTTAAAGTGATCCAGTTTCTCTATGCATTGTGTAACAAATCAGGTGAATTGAGATAGTTATATAGATAGAAATAATCACAAATTCAAAGCTCAGGAAAGTAAACATGATGTAATTACTTGCCCTACTTTACAGGATGCTATGTTATGGTCTTGCAGCCTGTCCAGGGTGTGCCTTGCCTTACATCAATACCTGGTGGGATAAGCACGACCCCCTAAAAAAACAGAAACTGAGTGAGCTTCACTGATGTGAACACGGATCTCAGACCACTATAAACAAGCTGTGATTCTACTAGATGAGAGACCATACTAAAAAAAATGTTTCTTTCATTTAGATGTGAACTTCACCCCGGTTAAGTTTTATGAGAACATCTCACATGTCGACAGAAACATAGAGACATCTTCCAGAAAACTAGAAACAACATTAGTGGAGATTGCCGTAACACATGGTGTTTCCTAGACTTTTCATTGGGAAAATCTCAGTGCCTTTATGTGTTCCTAAGCTGCTTACCGAACATTCTCAACAGTACAGAGTAAAGAACCTTTAACTTTACCTTGCCCTCAATGTAACTCTAGCAGTGACCATAGAACCACATTCTAATTGAATCTAAACAACGGAGGGGGGCTCTCTGGCATGTTATTACCACTACCAATGTCAGTCATAAATGTAAAAACATCAGCATCATGCACAGGTTGGAGTGTCCCGTCAGGTGCTGAGGTACAGAATGAAACATAATTCTGTTTCCTTATTGATGCCAATAAGTTACAGGCATGCCTTCCATGTGTTTGGTACCAAGCTAATGCTAATAGCTAATGTCATCGAGTAAAATTGTTGTAGACTATATGCAAATGGCTGGGTTGATTTCATCTTGTGCTGCAAAGACATGGAGTTTTCATAAAAACACCAAATGTCCATAGTGTGTTTAAACATTTTTCCTTAAAACTTCTTAACTTCCAAAAAGGAATAACAATCTACTGTATGTCAACAACTAATTAAGTATGCACTATTGACAGCACTTTACAGCATAAATTGAATAAAATCAAACTTAACAGGGAGATTATTAAAAATCAGTCAATCAGATCGTCTCTTTTCGAAGATCAGTGCAGTATTACAAATTACAAAGAGCTAAAGTCCAAACTTTAGACTGGTACTATATATACACATGGACTTATTATGTAAAGACAATCAGCTAAAAGCAGCCCCAAATTATACTGATTCTATTTCATAATAATGACTGAATCCTTATTAATTCTGAGGCTGAAACAAAATGTATACTTTTCAACAGTTAAAAAATGTACAGGGACAAAAACTAGAAAATCATAATTTTGCTGTGAATGTCCACTTCCATCCATCTGCAGGCTGAGTGACCTTGGAGTCAGGCTTCATGACATGAGGAACAAAAGCACTGCAGGATGTGGACACTTCACCTTTCCTGTCTATAAGAAAAGCAGCTCAGACAGCTGTGTTGACAAACACACACATGAAGACTCTTATGATATGAAGACACACACATGCTGAATCTTTGACTCCTGGCAGGGGGAAATTAACCAGCTCCAGCTGCTGCCTCTCAGAAATTCGATTTTTCTTATATTGTAGTGACATATAAAGAATTAAATATTAATAAGCTATTGTGTATCGATTGACAATATAGGTACCACTGTAATGGGCTGGCTGATATTTCTGAATAAAACAATGACAAACTCAATATCAAAGGCCATTTTTAAACATTTATGACAGCTGAGTTAACTGTGCAGCAAGGGACCTTAAGTAGACAATAAAAAGCAAGCAGATGAAGACAGTGTCCATTTACAGTTGTTTAAAATGAAAGCTATGCATGATAAACAATACCTCTTAAGCTGTATTAACCTTGAAAGACCTGGCACCATGGAATCAACAGCGCAATTGATTATTTTGATGGGTAAAAAGGTTCAGCAACACTGCTCCTAAA
The DNA here is from genome assembly GCA_036024015.1 of Craterocephalus amniculus. Classification (NCBI taxonomy): domain Eukaryota; kingdom Metazoa; phylum Chordata; class Actinopteri; order Atheriniformes; family Atherinidae; genus Craterocephalus; species Craterocephalus amniculus. The sequence goes on from JAVQJG010265398.1 coordinate 27,394, forward strand.
TGCATGTCATTACAGTGTACAGAGGAAAATAAGGATTTAAATGTAAAGTTTGCAAATTAAGCAAAAGGAGAAGTCCCTTTTGACCAAGGCTAAGGGACTGTATTGGAAATGTTGAGTGAAAAAAAAAAAAAAAAAGTTTTTCATTCTTTAACTCCAGAAGCCAAGGGAGCTACACTGATGGTTTCTTTGTTTGGCTGACTCATGGCTGGGGAATGGAACTTTTGTGTGGTGTGGAAAGACTTTTACCACAAAAACAGAGAAATTCCACTTCAGTCTACAGGAAGGAAACAAAGAGAGTCTTTACACATGCCAGTTCAGGCAGTGGACAGTCCAGTCGAGCTGAGCTGAGAACAGTGGAGTAGAGATCTACTGCTAGACACGAGGATATTATGGTGTTACTGTGAGAAGCCACTGAGACCTTTTTCCCTTGAGGGAGGACTAAGGGAGGCACTGGCTGTCCACTGTGGGGGCCAGTAGGTCCTCTGAGGTGTCACCTCCACACAATGTGACAAACCCCTCTGGTATGACCCATCCTCACACTCCCCCGTCCTCTTTCTTCCACATTTTTAGACAAATGAGTGAAGACCCCGGCCTGGGCACTACCACAGGCAAGGACGGAGACAGCGTGGACTCCACCAGTCACAGCTTCTCGCTCCATCACTTCACACTCATACCCCCACACTCTGCTCCATCACTTTCCTTCATCTTTTTTTCCTCGGCTTGCAGGCTTTCTTTGCTCATTTTATGACTTCAGGACTTTCACCAGGGTCTCGCCCAGACATACGCCACATGTCACCCTTCTGTCTGTGGCCATGCTGCCTGAAGCCAAAAGAAGTCTACAGCTTGATCTGGAGAATCATGACACGATCCCAACAACCCTTCTACTGTTTTATTCTCTATCTCTTACTGTAGCTACAATTAAAACACATGTTAGTGCAGAACTCTTCCTTGTGTGCAGATACAAGTTAGTCCTGCATTCAAAGTCCAGCTGAGGTCCTTATTTTGGTTTTTTGGAAAAAAATATGCTCAGTGTAACAAAATAAATGCAGTGATAATGCCTTTCAGGAATGTAACCAAAAACGATATATCATTCTATATACACTACCAGTCAAAAGTTTGGACACATTTATTAGTTAGGAAAGTGTGTCCAAACTTTTGACTGTTACTGTAAGTGCATTTGCATGCATGCATAACTATACCATCGTATATAACCTCAGAAAACTAAATGCCCCATGGGCAGAAGGCAGGACGTTTGCAGTTGCTGCTCACAGTAAATGTAAACTATTATGCAAGTTAAAATCCATACGTGTATACATACAGAGACATGTGAGTCACAGCTAAAGGACACTTTATTTGACAGATGGGCACTCCTTATCCCCATTTATGATTTTGGGCATTTAATCAAACACTGAACTAACATTTCCTGGAGAAATATTGTTCTATACTGTGGACTTCCCACTTACTGAGGACAATAGCGCGTGGCTGTTATTGGTGGGAAGTCATGCTGTTTTTTTGTTGTTTTTTAAAAAAGGTTGTGTTTAAAAGGGGTTTTGAATATAGGTACACCTGTGGAAATGTGATGACTGCTGGACTTTTACCGGGGTCATTTGTAGTGCATTTCGTCCTGGTGCAAAATGAACCCAAGCCCTGGTGGATGCTGTGGATCATTATTCTCATTATGAAAGTTTATCATTAAATGGATTTCAAAGAGGCATATTTCACAGCCACTGGTTTAATAATGTTAACACTCTACACCTTCCATCCATTTTCATAATGACTTTATCTGTCCATCTCATGTGGACATCTCTCTCTCTTTCAGTTGTCTTCCGTACTTCACAGTAAATCAAACTTATTGCATCAACAAACTTTTCTTTGTTCTTTTTTAGCCTCTCCAATAGAAGGCAAAGTTAATATATAGACATGCAGAAGAAAAGCAACTGTGGGGTGGTAGAGTGGGGTGGTGTGGAGGGGGGGGACCCTCTCATGGACTAATCATGTGCTGAGTCCAGCCATGATAATGATGATGGATTAGAAATACAGCAGTGTATTGGGATTACAGTGCTATTAACTGACCAAGGAGGATGAGGAGGCTGACCAGTATCAAGCTAATCAATCAAATAATCGGGACAAGCCCTTGTCTACTAGAAACAATTAGACCACTTCTCTAAAATCAATAACCCTGCATTCTGTTTAGATACCCACTGGTCACTCATTCAATAAAGTCTCCGTGGGTTTTGATAAGCCTGCCAGTCGGTTAGGGCCATTTGAGGCTCCGAGTGGGAACAAAATACATCAAACAGGCTCCAGGAAGGTCTCATAAAAATTGCAAATCGAAAACAATATAATTTAATGTGGCAAAGGTTATTTTTCCACTTGTTCATTATCCAATGTCCCATGTGAGAGCATTGCATTGAAACAGGAAAAATAAAATCTATTTTCAGTTGGGTGTTTGGGGAAAACAGGAGAGACATACATTATATCCAAAGGAACACAAAATAATGATGGAATCAAAGTGTTTCATAAAGTTGCTCAGAGAAAATAGTCCTGCTAGTGGAGGTGTCTCTTGTTTCCACCACAGCTCCCATACATAATTAAAACAGGAATTTGTATCTGTCCTTACTTTGTGGCCTCCTGATGAATTAATATCTGGTGGAAGTCCTACACAGCCATCAGATTAGCTCATTTATTTCTGTCAGCTGCTTGCTCTATCAGCTATTTGTAAATCAGAGAGGGTGGTTGGGTGGATGCTGGGGTTCAGGGTGGGGGTGGTTGGACGTGTATTTATTATCATAAATGGGTGTTATGAATTAGGTGTAATTCTAACGTCCCGCCGCAAGTGTAAGTGTGCAGCAATGACTTTTTTTTCTTTTTTCCCTGGGAGAAATGTTACGTTGGTTGTTGTGATGCTTATACTTTACATCACAGCTGTCAGTTGCATTTATCATGGCAGAAGCATGGTCATGCAACGGATAGGTGAGCGTAATAAGATCCAGATCAGTCTAATTATGAGACTTAAAGAGAAGAAACACACAAAAACCTGCTGACAGGCAGTACAGTCTGGATCAGATAGGTTTAACACATTTTCATGGAAAACACATTGATTATCAGCTTTTACTTCCGGGCTTCCAGAGGCTGGGAAGCTGGCAGCATCAGCTATAGGTTAATGTCATCCACTACAGCGATGACTTCCTGCACGTGGCATCTTTTCCCATGGCACAAGAAGATGACCCAATGGGATCATGGAGCAGCGTTTTGTCAGAAGTGGAAGTGTCTTGAGCGTTGTGTGTATGGGAGGGTGAACGGCTAGGGAGGGGAACAAACAAGACGACTGCATTAACCTTAGGTCTGCTGGGGAGGGGAGGGCACCAGGCGGCCAGGCTGGTTGAAGGGACACCCCATAATCAGGCTCCTGTCAGTGGTGTTTCCAGGAGATTAATTCAGCTGGTTTCAATTCCAGCCGCTGCTCCCTTAGCCTCAACACAGGGTGCACATATTGCCCTGTTTAAAACACATGCACATGGCACTGACTCAATTTAACACAGGAACAGCTGAGGTGGGGGGGGGGGCACGAGAGTAGCCTCCACTCCTTGGTAACACAAATAAATGCATCAGCAAGAACACATAAATCTCTGTCCTTCCCAAGCTGGAGAGGAATCCAACCAAACCTGAGTTGCAGCAAATAAAAAAAAGAGATGATATGTGATAAGAGAAGAAAACCCCTTATGCTACAGTAACTGCAGTCCTAGTTGGAGTGAACACCTGTCCTAAACTCCACATAGCAGCAGTCTGCCACACCGGGCTTGCTTGTTGTGGCCAGGGGCTGCCGAGTCTCTCCTTGAGCTAACTAATGAACTGAATGAGGAGGCAGCGCTGAGGAGCAGGTGATACAGCAGGATAGTGACAGAGACGTAGGGGTCCACTGTTAGTTACCTGTAATAGCTTGGGATGACGGTGTGCACCCCAGCACTGGTCTGACAGATGTCGGGGTTCTTCTGATCATCCATTTTCCCCGCACGTCCCTAAAAGGTCCCGTGGCATTGATAACACATTTGGCTCTGACATCAAATTCCTGCCCTATGAAAGAAAACAGCATCAATCACCAGGGGCTATTCATCTGTGGCTGGTGACAAGCCGGATTATTAATTTATCAGCGAACGCCCCCCTCTCTCCGTAATAGAGTGGCTCTACTGTGTCCATGGGAGACTTCCCAGGATTGTAATTAATAGGAAACAGACATACCTAATTTCCCTCTTGCCTCTTTGTGTCACAGGGTGGCTCGGTGGCAGTGACTGAGGGTCCTTTGAATTTGTGGAAGGGAAATGTTTGTTAATGTGATGCTTGATGTTGACCAGCTACAGTATATAATAGGAGACACATAAAAGGATACCATGAGGGCAGCAAATGATCTGTTGTGGCAACATGATTTATAATAATAGAAAAAATATTCTAAAAGATTCGACATGCAATGATCCCATTCCTAAATAAGAGAAAGAGATGAAATGAAATGACTTGTAACTACTAAAATGAATACTTTTTTTAAGAAACAAGAAAAAAAAGGACAAAGAAAAAGGAGATGAAGACAAAAACCGTCTCTATTATCCTGTCAGTCTAAGCCCTCCCTACATGAGGCAACTCCTCGCATTATTAAAGTGAGACATCTCCTTCAAGAGAACACTTCCGTCTTTTAAACCATCAGGGGGTGGTCATGTGTTGAGATCCTTAAATCTTGGTTATTCATGAAATGTTTCAGAATACCATCTTTACTGCTTTATTCTTCCAAAGCCGGCCCTATGCATGACATTTAAAAGGTAAGTAAGGCCATTTGGAATACGCTAATTCTGTCTTATGTTCCTCCCTACAAGATCTGAAGCGGCTCTCTACACCATAAAACGCTTATGAAATATTAAAAGCCCCTGCATTAAATGTGCAATGACTATGTGCAAACTAGCACTGAGTAAGAGGTGCTGGGAGGGCCCCTGTTGTGAGGGCTAAAGAGAGTGGGAAAAGAGAGGAGCGGGAAGGAAGGAAGCAGCTTTTGTTGGATTTACCTGTGATCACATCCCTGCAGTGCGCTGTACGGACCCTCTTCTTCCCCGTCTGAGGGTCTGCCCTCTTCAGTAGGTGCACCACTTCAGTGTAATTGGCTATGGCAGCCCCATACCTGGCAGCAGTGAGGGCGACGGCGAGGTTCAGTCGAGCATCGTTGTGTTGTCCTGCAGCGGGGGGACAGGAGCAGAGCAGGGGGATGTGAGTCACCCCGAGCCTGTGACTGGTGGTATGGAAGTGTGTCGGAACCGATATGTCACATCTGTCCCTGTCACTTTCCATCAGTGCGATGGCTGCTCTGGCCACACAAGGAGCACACTTAAAGCCACAGTGGCCCTTTGGCCTGTGTGTGTCCCCCCCCATCCCCACGACCGCCTCCTCCCCTCTCCTACCCTGCATTGGGAAGGGTAACAACTCGTCAGGAAAAAAGGCGGGGAATGTGGGGATAATGAGTCTTGAACATACCAGGAGTGTGGAGGTAGGAACTGGCAAACTGGTGGTTTGAAAGCCTTTTTTTGCCATATAATAGATAAAGATAGATTAGAGGATGTTCAGTTTAAAGTACGTGCATTTATTTATCTATTTGCAGATATTTTACAGAATAAAAAAAAGTAAACCCCAAATAATCACAGAAATCAACCACATGTCTGCTTTATAGTCACATTTTTCAATATGCCAAAATGGTAAACTAATCTTGACAACAACTGAATCTCGTTTTCTTGTAGAAGATGTTTCAAAAACAATCTTTTTAATGAAGAAATAAATCTAGTATCAAGATTTATGGATTAATTCTTCTTCAGCTCCAAAATACCAGAGATCTATATTCAGAGTCACAAGGTCGCAAGTTTTGTAATTTAAATGAAAGGGGTCTAAAAGGTGACAGATGAACAAAGCCCAGTTTCATTAGGAAGTGATTCTTATGTACATCTTTGAAGATTTATTGCCGGACAATCCCTTGGTTCAAAAGTAAAGAGAGAATAGAGATGATTAATCACTTTTAATGTTGGTGTCTCGGGTGACTTTCTTTCTATTTGTTATTGCCAGGGAAGTTCAAGTCCACATTGTTGGCCAGGGAAAATGTTGCTACTTTGCAGGAATGAGCAGGGTCCTTTGTGCCCTGATTTATTTTACATTTGAGCGACTTGAGGCTAGCTAGCTGGTGGGCTCTGCTTAATGCTACAGCATGCTGGAAGCAATTCCCTCACAACGGAAAATATATAAATAAACTGAAAGCAAAAACCTGGAGAAAAAAAACTGTGGGGGGGAGAGAAGGAAAACAACTGATTTAAAGGCCACATTTTAGAATGAATTACATACAAGAGTATGCACCCTGCCATGATGTATTAGGAAGACCATGGAATCCACTTCTTCATCTCTGTAGGGTGAATGTGACCATTATAGTATGTGGTTAGCAAACTTATGCCACCGGTGGTGTACGAGCATGGGCATGCACACACATATATGCGCACAAGCAGTTCAGGCTTGTGAGTGGCTCAGCACCGGTAGGCAGCGTCTGATCCTGGATGATTGCTGAGCCTCGTAATGACCTCTGAACCTGTGATTCACAGCTCTCTGTTGTGAGCCTGTCACAGATTGGCGCTGGGCAAAGAACAGGAGAATTAATACTATATTAAATGTCAGGAATTCAAGGATTAGTCAGATCGCAAGGATTTATGAATGAACAGTGCAGAACACGGCTATGATAACCTGACACACCGATGATAACAATAATGATGATGGTGATAATTATTACCAGCAATTAAAAGGCAAAATGGCCGAGTGACAGAGCAGAGCTAAATGAGCATCAAAGCTCCCTGGAGGACAGGAGCTTCCCTCCCTTCCCGTTCCCTTCCCTCCCTCCCACCTCCACAAAGCTCACACCAGCGCTCGCTCCTCCTGGAGGGACAAAACTCAGTGGAGTGAGAGGAACTCTGCGGCTGGACAAAACGCAGCAAAATGACAGAAACAATAATGACAATGAATTTCATATCTTCTAGTAGATGCTCGGCTGGGCTGACTCATCTGATTAAATTGTTGCAGGTACAGCAGGAGGTAGACTTATCATCTCACATGTTTTTGTCAATTACTTCTTTAGCACTAAAAGGGCCAGAGTTGAATGTTACATAGATGCAGATGTAATACTTACTTAAATTCATACATGTAAATGTAGAGCCAAATTTAAAGAATAACTAAACTAAACTTACTATAATATGTGGAGTTTAATGGGTCTCTTGGGGAGAATTTGTTGTGTGATTTACACCAGAGAGTGACAATCTGAAATGCATTTCCTACTAAATTATATGTTAGCAAAGACTACATTTTCTGGGGCTAAATGATGTCTATCTGTTGAAACTATCTGACTATGATGGCTTGAAAATTCCTCAGGAGATGAACCCGAGCAGTCAAAGCCTGATCCCCAGTAAAGAAGGTCAGGATAGAAAATGTCACTGCCATAATGTACCCAGTTGCGTATAAGAAAAGGGGTGGAAAAGAAAGCTTGAGGAAAAATTAACCACACAACATTAGTAAATTTTTAACTCAAAACTCATTATGGCGATTGTTGCTTTTTTCAACTATTTTCTTTTAATAATTATGCAGTTATAACTATTTTCAATTTTTAAAATTGAACAATCTCATTTGTTTTTAGAGTTAACATTAATATAAATCTGAAAAAAATATAAATAGCTCACATAAAATACCCCCCTCTCCTACTTACTTCTGCTAAATGAATAAGGTTGACAGATCACTGCTCTGATAGTGGCCATATTCCCTTAGAAGTATGTTGCCTTTTTGCAGTGCATGGGAATCCACATATCCTGAAATGCTAAATGAAGTCTGACAGATAGCCTAGAGAAACAAAGTTGGGAGTTTGAAGCTACAAGGGAGACCTTGAGTGAATGGGACATGCTATGTACACCCTGGCTAACAATCAACATATGCTTTGTTTTTCTGATGCCAACACGAGGCACACATAGCCCGGAGAAAGATGGACCCTGGGACCAGTTGGAACGCAATGCCACTGGCTGTTTCCTGCTTTTAAAAATGTTGTTTCTAATTTGTTTACGCTCACATAGATAGCAATTACACAGCTGTGGTCTAGAAACATATGGGTAAAGAAAAACAAATAAAAATCAATATTTTTTGTGTTTTTTTCTTTCAAATTCATACATGTATTCCTTTATGCGCTACAAATCTACCTGTGCTGCTCTTAATTAGTCATACCCTATTTAATCTTAAAATCCAAAAAGTATTTCTGGTATTTTTGGGTTCAAAATGCAGCACACAAGATCATGAAGCTCAAGAGATACTTGGCAAGACACACTACAAAATCATTCTAGACTGGACATGAAATATGTATTTTCCAAAACGTAAAAATTCTTAACATCTATTCCAAGAGCAGAAAACATATAACACAACACATTTACAGTTGTACAATTTGCACCCAGATTGCTGTCATCAGAATCTCCAGCTGTGATAAGTGCTATGATTTTTAAGTGATGCACGCTCATTCATGGTGAATGGTAATGTGCTCAGCGCACTAAACTCTGTTTGAGGAAAGATTTTCTCATTTGAAGCTTCAGCCATGGCTCTTACAGCTTGCCTTTCATGATCTTTGAATAACTAGGAAGGCTATGACAATTGTCACCTTATACCAGTAAAAATACCAAATCTGCAGGGCTGCTAATATGTGCTCTGCATCACTTATTTCCACATACTCACATCCGTTTTGTTCCCTATGAAACTGTCTTCAGCTTCTCTCTCTTGGCCAGCATTTCCAGGACTAAAAAGGGATACATTTCATGATAGTCCTGAACTCGGATTTGACATATGTTAGCAGAGGAGGGGATGGTGACAGGCAGCCTGATGAGTTAAGATGCTGCCACGGCCTAGAAATGAGAGCAAAATCAGAAAATCTCTTATCCCCCCTCTCAGTAATGAACCACACCTGTACACTGCTTTAAATACCAGAGAGAAGCTTTAAATGTCAGGTGCAATTAAAGCTTATGATTCAAGGCTGCACCAATCAAATCAAGGCCTCGGAGTTCAGCAAAGTCTTACAGAGCAAAGGCGAGATGGTGCAGAGATGTCACGGACCACTCTTATTTTACTGTAGTCAGTTCGGCAAGCCTGCCAGTCCAAAGGTGATAGAAAAGTTTGCTACCAGTCCTCCAAACTTCCCCACCTTTCCAGTGGCTTTAACAAGAGAAAGATGGGTAGCTTTTATTCCGTATATGAGGGGAAAATCTAACTGATATCTGGCGGGAAGAAACTATATGTTTCATTTATTCAGTTACTTTTCTGGTCTGCTAGTTAACAAACTGGAGAGGACCAATGGACCATATATAAGAAAAAAATATTGTTTTTTCATTATTCAGTGTATCACAGAAAACCAAGAAAACCTGTGATAGCAATTTAACATTGATCAAGATTCCAAAAGAAACTGATGAAACAAAACCAGTGAACACAGTGACACTAATAATATGCCTGAATTTTCAATGTATTCATGTTGTTTTGCTGCATCAGTTTTAAAATCTGAATGAAATATGTTTGGGGGTAAATATGCAGCTCCAAGTTTAAAGTTCCCAGACCCCAAAATGTTGTTGTATTAATTTTCCATTGGTAGTAGAGCCTGAATTTTTACTGTTGAGCTGCTGACTAGGCAGCTGTGTTTCCAGCAATCACACTAATTGGTCTCTTCTGCTGCTCACCTCCAGCATCCTTGTATGTTCATACACTTAGGAAAATAAGGCTCCAACAGAAAACACAAGAAAAGAATAATGAGGTATCTCAAAGGCTGTGAAATGTAACAGAAAATGGTGACATTTTAATTTGAACCTGGGTGACCCGTCTTAAATAACTCATAACAAAGGAAGACACATCAGTTTCATTCCCCCTATTACTGAGGGATCATTTCAGGAATTAATTTGCTGTATGCGAACCGCAGAGGTCTGCTAAGTTGTAAGAATTCTTAAAAACAATTTTTTAAAAATTCAAGGCGAGCAGTCATTCAAGGCAAACATGTCACTGCTTCCCGTGAATGAAAAATGAACATGGGGGGTAAATAAAGCAATATGACCAGAGGGACCAGGAATTCTGCAGATAAGTGTCAGCTGCGGAGAAAAAATGAAGCATTTACCTGTTTGTAATCCAATTTCATGATGGCTTTCTGTAGATATCGGACTCCTCTGTGAATGAGCTTGGTGCTCCGGCTGCTGGTGCCTGATGAGAAATCGCTTCCCTGCACAGGGGCAGTTTTCAGATCTGACAACAGGAGCCATGGAAACACATAAACATTTGGATACTTATTGTCCCAAATCTTTAGAGTGGATCGAAATGCTATTCGCATATGCACAACTTTTCACTGTAATATTCATGACGAGAACAATATTGTGAGGCCATACATATTCCATTGCTTAAAAACAACAATCATTTCTACCAGTCTGACAGCATGAAGCACAAAAAGGATCTGCTTGTTTTCAGGCTATATCTAAAGGATCCAAACTCAGAAAAGAACTTTAAAAATCATTTGTTGTTCAGCACTTTTGAAATAGATGTGACTTAGGAAAATTATCTGACTTTTATGACGTTTTTAACAGTGAAATTGCTGCTCACTTTGCCTATTAAAAGTTTCTTTACAGTCCCACATGGTCTGTAAATCCCACTTTTGAAGAGAGAGGAGGAAGAATAACAGAGGATTAGAATGGAGAGCTTGAAAACTCCCTCTGTGCTGCCAACAAACAAGCAGAGTAAATACAGGCGTAAAACATATTCAAATAACCTCAAATTACCAGCACAGATAATTGATTTGATGTGTTAACCACATGAGGAAGCCTTTCCACATTGAAAGAGAAGAAAAAGAGTTATCACTTATTTTTTGTCAATTGACTAAAACCCTAAACATATAGGAAGAAATAATTCCAGTTCAGCATAGTACTCATAGTAATGCTCTACAGTAGACTTCATTGCAGACTTATGAAGCGTCTTGCAGATGAAGCCCCGGAGAGAGACAGCTTGGAAGCAACCCCGCCACAGTGACAATAAGGTTACGCAACATCAGGATGGAGATTACCCATCTGCAGTTGCAAGGAAGGGTCTGACAAAAGTCTGCCATGAAAAATCCTTTCAGAATACAGCTTTCACAAATGATTGCAGTTGTGTTGCATGAAAAATACACACATCTAAGTACACAAGAGGAGCACTGTTGACAAGAAGAGCACTGTCCCATCAAAAAAGATGGGAAACTGTTTAATTTCTTGCCAATAACATATACACACCCATGTGCAAAGACAGCGTACCAGATGTTCAGAAACATATATGTTCATTTTGGATTTCATCTGGCACATTCTGGTACTTAGTGTTTAGAAACACAAAGTACAAATTGCTGTTGCAGTTCACCATCATTATTTATCATTATTTTAGAGTCCAGCCAAACTATTTCATTGGTGATGGTCTGGACTGCTGGGAAGAAACCTGGTGCTGTAACATCTGCTGAATGTGGTTGGGCATAGTTTTGCTGAAATGCACAAGTCTTTCCCTGAAAAACATGTAATCATAAGATTAAAAATTTTTAAGTTGAAAAAAGTTTTGCGGTAAGTTTTACTGCCCACCCTTCTGGCAGAGCAGTGGACGTCTCATATTTAGAAAGATTTAGCTTCTCTGTGCTATGCTGTTTTAATACCCCAGCACAATATTGAAACATATTTCTTTTGTCTATTAAACTGTCAGGTCCTCATTCTTTACTTTTTTCAAGACTTTATAAATGTTAGTCAATAAAAAATGGCTGTAGAACAGAATGCATTACCCATTTCTCATTATTTTCAAACTTATTTATCCTATTAATGACAATCCCTTTATTTCCTAAAACAAAAGCTCGAAGTCCTATAACAGAGGAACTGAAAAAAAAAAAAAAAAAACAGAGGAACTTTTTCTCCTTTATTTGATTTTATATTTCAAAGGTTACGCAAAAAAGAGGATGATAATGTTGGGATTGTTTTCATCTGTGGATTTATACACTACCAATTACTGTAGAAGCAACCACTCAAAGCACATAACCTGCTGGTTGGATGATTAGAACAGAACTCCAGCTTTACGCTCCACCCGCACTGCTGTGAGACCCCTGCAAAGCTTTCTGAGCTCTGCTGTCTAACAGCTGCTTCTTCTATCTATGAGGAGCATTTCTTACCTGTTCAGCCACCTTTACATACAATACCCGGGCCTGTAGCATCCATGCAAAAGAAAAACAGCCATCCATTTCATTGTCATATAACTCCAGGGGACAGTTCCCACTAATAAATGTGTTTCATTATTATGCATATGTCTTTATACTCCTCATGATAGATTTAGGAAAAATAAGCCATGAATTTTCTGTGACATAACTGTCAAACACCATCAAGCAATACAAACAATACATCACTCGCTTATTTATATTCCACTCCAAATAACATTTCAAAATATTGTCTTTGTATATTAATCACACAATCTGCATGTGGCCCGCGTATGGACATTACAGAGACATGCCAACAAGCAAACTTGACTAATTAAATGACTGGTCCCTAAAGAAGATGATGGACGTGGATTATCTAAGCAGAAAGAGACTAATAATGACACCTTCACACTTAATGCAACTCTGAGTAATATTACAGAGGCACCAAGTACTGCACTATTTGCCAGAATTAGGTAAAACAATGATGCAAAATTATTTAAATTTATTTTTGATTATGTAATATTTAACCTATAGTATATTTTGTATTACATCTGGAATTGTACAGACAAAAGTATCATCTTTATTTGATATTATGGGCATATTTATTTTATTTTTATTTTTTTTAAAGGAATTGGACACCTTGTAGATATACAGCTAAACAACATAGCACACCATGCATTGCTTTACAACACTGACTTACCAGTCTTGTCTTATATTGAATGAGTCTGAACAATGCACACAGAACTGTCATGCATCTTCATTTGAAGGTGGTAGTGCTTTACTGAAACAAACTGTAGCTTTACAGGATGATGCAATAGTTAAACTGCTGAAGCTGAGGGGTCAGTAATCATTTTAGACGTTATTTTTTTGTTTTTGAAACTGTGCCTTGCTTTCAGATTAACACTTAAATACTGAATGAACACATTTTCTCAGTTCCTTAAAAAACAAATAAACATGGCAACACTGAAAGACACAGGCATACTTTTTTCGTCTTCAGCATTTCTTTTCTTTGCTCTCCCTTGAATCATATTATAAGCGCTGAGATTTGGCCAGCAGTCCTTTGGCGGAAGAAGTAGATCCTCTTTAAAGTACAAGTGCTTGTTGTGTACTGACATGTGTTGCAGCAGCCTGGCACAGTTAGATCACAAACTTTTTCATTGCAGCCCTCATGGATTCCATGCCTTGGTTTTAGATAAACTACATGTTATAGCAAAAACTTCTCAGACCCTTGTAGGGTTTACAATGACATTAATGTTGCTGTTACAAAAACAAATGGAAAAAAAGATGTTATCTCAACATTAAATGATATTATTCTCCAACGGAAATGACTCTTTTTTCATGCAAACATTGAAAAGGTTAAAGGACCCTGCTTTACACTTCATCTTATGCAACTGCTTTTACAACCTCTAGAGGTCACAAACCTTTATAATGTAACTTTAAAGCAATATGACACAAGTTTCTTAAAACTCCAAGTCTCTGTCTTGTATTGAAGGCATACTGACATTTATTATGCACATCCCTGGAGTCGTCATTGCCTTACAGCATGCCAGGGCTGAGAAACCGCACTTCACAACTCCATCCTGGAGCATCACATGACAGCAGTGTTTAGCTTTACGGCGCTGTAACACATCAGCAACTGGATATCAAAACACTGATCATTTTGGATGCATAACATGACTGATTCAGCAAAGAAACCCAAGAGGGAATTATCAGAGAAATGGAGAGGGAAAAAAAACAAGAAATAAGAATAAAGTCAGCATATTGTATGTCTCACTTTTACTGGCTGGGGAGAGCTCAGGGAAGAGACAGGATGCAAGGTGGATGCTGACTCAGCCTTCATTAGGAGGTGCCAAAGTGTGGAATCTGACAAAATTTATTAATGCTGCTTTAGATCATTTCTGCCTGCATAAAGAGACAAAAACAACTGAAATTCTAAGTAAAGGTGAGGATTTATGAGCAACAAAAGATGGAAGAAAAAAGAAAATTCCTAACTTGATCTATTTCAATGGTATAAACACATGAAATTGGAGCATTAGCATGTTACTGTTGTAGTGGAAGTACTTTATATAGAATATTATGTACGAGAGACAGATGAATTTAATAACCATGAGTTAACTAATAAGAGAAATAAAAAAAGAAGAACAAAACATTAATGTAACAACCTGTTGTTTGATTTGGAACTTGTATCAGATCATTTAACATTTGATCTCATTTATAGAAATGAAATGGTGCCAGCAGACAAATGAATGAATGAATGAATGAATGAAAAAGTGGAAATCTTCTTGTGAAGAGAAGATACAGCATGATGTAAATATTCAAAATTTAAAAAAAGCTAAAATTGAAATACTGCTCAAGAGAATATTTAAGAACTGTCCACTACTGCAAGGATCTAAATCCCTCCTCCAGCACTGGAAGTTGGACTGTCGCAGTCCTTTCATTGGTCTAGATTCACTTCTGCCTCCTTCTTTGGTTCATCACAGTAAACTGAACCCATGAGAAGAGAAATCGTCCCCTTGAGCTACTTAGAGGAAAAAGCCTTGCAGCTTAGGAAAAGCCTCATCCAATGCCCTCATTATCCATTCTACGACACTTTAGTGGGGCCGAAATGGAAAGGCAGCAAATTCCAGCACAAAAAGAGATTTGCCACATTGTGCCGACTGTCAGACTTAAACCTCGATGAAACCATAACAGTGTCTGTGTGCAGACTGTAAAATCAAACTTCACGCCGTTTGAACTGAAAACAAGCTGCAGAGAGTGCAAGCCCAGTTTGAATCGAATAAAACAACTCAGTGTTTTCCATTTCAGCAATAACTGCATCTTTCATGAGCCTTAAAAAGCTCAACAACCAGTAGCAAAGGGGACCTACTG
Source organism: Craterocephalus amniculus (assembly GCA_036024015.1). Taxonomy (NCBI): domain Eukaryota; kingdom Metazoa; phylum Chordata; class Actinopteri; order Atheriniformes; family Atherinidae; genus Craterocephalus; species Craterocephalus amniculus. Next base: position 42,512 of record JAVQJG010265398.1, read on the forward strand.
TACAAGTCCTCTGGGTTCCTATTCAAAATAATCACAAAGAATTTTACTTTCCTCTATTTCAAGTCCTCTCAGTCTTTTATAATTCAGTTGTATTATTAATCAAAGAAACTAGCAAAGAAACTAATGGTTTGTCTGATTTTCACCAGGGTACAATCCAGCCAGCAATTGATTACGGAAGCAGGGACACCTGCAGCTTCAGAATACATTTTCACTTTCAGGAGGTTTGGGGGTGGGGTTGGGTGGGGGGGTGGAGAAAAAAAAACAGCACCATGAGGAAATATTGCCCCTCTGCATGAATATGCAGGGACTTGATACCAGCAGTGTCATTACTAATGTTGCTGCCAATTACAGAGCATGTCATGACACTGTGATTCATGAATATTCATCATTGACTGATATAGACAGCAGCAGTATGCAGAGGCCTCTATTCCCATTTTACTGTCTCATTGTGAATGGCGAACAGGTACCTCCATCATGCCATGGAGGCGCCTTCCAGCTGCAAGACAAGCTGTTCCATAAGGCATTGCTAGTTAACAGTGTGTTATATAAAGGTGTATAAAAGTGATGAAGTGCTTCCTGGCTCTAAAGAGCAGGCATTAAAGCATATTAAGTAGACGTTTAAGCTTGTAAAGTAGGAATCTAGAAATGGAAAGAAGACACCTAGCAAAGGGATGCCTCCAGGGTCGGGCTGTTCGCTTCTCAGAAAGTTTGATACCTGTCCGTGCTGATGAAATGAGGTTTGCGAAAATGGCCACCTGATTTTAGCACCTTGGCCTCATCTGAAGGAAAGTAAAGTAACTTCTTCTAAATTAACTCAAGTTTGACCAAATATAGCAATTTCACCCATTAATTTTCCAAACCCACTTTGTCCACTTTAGGTTCAGGAGGGAATGGAGTCTATCCCAGCTTTGATGTGGGGAGGCAGGGTACAACCCTGACAGACTGCCAGGCCATCACAGGGTTAGGACAGATACAACAATCAAACGGGCTCGGACATATGACTGATTTAAGATATTCTCAATTAAAAATTCATTTTTTAGTGTGTGGAAGAAAACAGGAGGTAAAAAGGACAAAAAATGTTTGGAGAATATGACTAACACCTTTTTGGAAGATTCTACCATCAAGCAGATACCAGGTGACAGGTAATGATATTATGATAAAAATTTTCATCTCCATCAGAAAATCACTGATAAGGTGAGAAACAAACTAACAAAATAACAATTTAAAAACTTTGGAGTCTGGGGGAAATCTCAGTGCTTGACGGCTATGAACACAAACTGTGTCTCACAAGTTCATGGGCAGAAAAAGACTGCAGACACATGTTCTTTGGTCAGATGGGTCCACATTCCAGCTGCTTTTGGTTAAAGCTCATGTCTGGTTTTACATGTCAAAGATGGGAAGAACCATCCAGGCTGCTCTTAGCAAAAAGTCCAAAGTATCTATGATGTGCATTTAGGCCCGCTTGACTTCCAAATATGTTCATACATAGGCTAATGTTCTCTGCAATAATAGACACAAACTTCTCTTGAAAAGTTACAAACATGTGTATTTTCATTTCCCAGATAATTAAAATGCATATTGTAAAGCAAGACGAATGTACCACAGTGATAAACAGGGCTTTATCACAACTGTTTGGTGTGTAGCTTCAAACTTTAAATTTGCTTATATCTTATTTCATTGCAAGTGCAAACCAAATAAAGTAGCTTACAGACTGATTGTATGTGGGATAATTAAAAATGACCCTAATTTGGGGAAAATGAGGTTTTCACATATTGTGAATGAAAATCATATGAGTTAATAATTAGCTAAGGATTACTGGAGAGGCTCCATGTCTCTCTGTGTATGAATCTGAGTGTTTTTTTCTTCAGTGTTGCACTCAATACAAAAAGCTTATTGGTGCGGACAGAATTAGGACTTCTTGTGAGTAGGAGGCAATTGATGCCCCCCCCTCCCAACATACACACACACACACACACACACACACACACACACACCCACACACACACACACACACACACACACACACACACACACACCCTGACACCTCCAAGTCTCTTCATGGCCACTCTCCCTCTTG
>JAVQJG010265424.1:0-14064 GCA_036024015.1 Craterocephalus amniculus
AATGAGTAACAGATGAGAGCCCAGTATAGACCTATTATTGACCCGACATTATATGTTTAAAATTCTGTGCTCTGCTGTGAGCTCATCAGACGATCAGCTGATGTGATCTCCGCGATTTCTGATCAGATGCAGCAGGAGATCCTGTCAGAGTTATATGGTGATCTCGGATCTGTGTCACAAAGTTTTATTAATTACTCTTCTAATGAAGTGCTTTTAGTCCACTACGTGGGACAGGTTCCATGTTCCTCACAGAGTTGTTAATAATCGATGTCTTTTCACTAGATCGAAACACGCTTTTAAGTCTGGAACTACCCATATATGACGGCAGTGCTGCTATGATGCAGGGAATGATGCTGGGAATAATGGTGGAATATGTTTGCAAGTTATGCCAAATCAGCTCTCCTCTGTCTATAAAAATGGAAAACCAGCCAGTCTATAGGATAAAAATACATTGATGAGATAGCAACAGATACAGCACGGTTTAAAAGTGCTGTGTGTTTTAAAAGATTTATATTTTTCTTACATCTTATTTCATTCCTTAAATGGGGCGACAAGGCATTTTCTTTCTTTTTTCTTGAATGACAAGGATTTTCTCTTGATCCCGAACTAGTTAGTGCTTTCATTTTTCTCTGCAGCGTTTAACCATGATGCGTTATTTTCGTGTTTCTTTTAATGAGATCTTCGGCAGAAATTCCTTATTTCTTTCTCTCCACCACTCAGAGGAAAAACAAGAGCGATTTCCGCGTGACTTCTAAATTAAACTGTCTCTATGTATGGTTAAGTAAGGCAGTTTCTCCATGCAAATGACCATGGTCGGCCACGAGTATGGCTATTTAGAACAGGTGGGATTTATCATCAGAAAGTACTTACAGCTGTGCGCACGCATGTTTGATAAATCTGGATTTTTTTGTACTTAGGCACATTCTAGATTTTAGTCCTACACACAAATTTAGAACCTTTTCTACACATGGTTGATAAATGAGGCCCCTGGTGTGATGGTTATGTAGATCTGTGTGTCATCAGTGGTAACATATTTTGTTGTTTTTTATAATTTGAGTGTGTGGGAGCATGTAGATGTTGAACAGCAGGGGCCCTAGGATGGAGCCTTGGGGAACTTCACAGGTTATTTTAGTTTGCTCAGATTCAATAGACACAAAATAGTCTCTGTCTTTTAGGTAGAACTCAAACCAGTTAATTGCAGTGCCAGAAAGTCCTACCCAGTTTATCTGAAACTTTAAGGCATGAAGTAGTTGTTTATCTGAAAAATATTCAAATACTAAATTTTGCTAAACAGAAATGGATTTTTGGATTTGGCCAATGACTGGCAGGTGAGCTTAAAAATAAATAGCTGGGTGTCCAACACAACTTTTTTAGCATGGACCCAGAGAATTGTGTGCTCATCCAGATGGTAAGCTGCATCAAAGAATTCTGGAAATACCTTCATGACAGGCAGTAGTGTCACTAACTGGCCCATGGATTTTCAGAGGGATGAGTACTTCTGATGCCCGAGACATGAAAAACGCTATTTAAATGGCACAAGACTTAAATGTCCTTAGCTTCTCTTTGTTCAAATAATTCCTATAAAGACGAATGACTACTGAAGGGGCACCCTCACTGAAAAGCCTACAATGCTTTGACTGGTGAGTTCAGACACTGTAATCATGCACCACCCAACACTCAATGCACAATGCAAAGGACCCACTCCAAACCAGGGGAAAAAATCTGCCCTGGTGTTCTGGTCCAGGCCGACCCATATGCAATCATGTATGAACAATCATGCGAAAGATAAGACAGGACTCAAGATAAGACTCAAGATCTTTTACTGGCTACCGATAGCTCACAGTGCAGGTAGTACGCAAGATGCATGCAGAAATTAGCCTTTAGTAGGAGACACACCACAGAGAAATCAGCAAAATCCCAAAGTTAAAACCACAAAAAAAATACAGAGTTGGTTGGAATCAAAGAGCAAATACATTATATGCATCCAAAAAGAGTAATTTGTTCATTAAATAAACATCCATACTCCAGCACAGTGGTTAATATTAAAGCTGCATTTCCTGCTGTGTGTTTGAGGGAGAAAGAAAACAGAGCAGACATGAGAAATAATGGATCAGATGGAAACTGGTCCCAGACTAAGTGCAGAAACAGTGGCTCTGTGTTTGCTGCCTGCCCTTCTCTTCTGGAGATGTTATCTCAACCAGGTTTAACAAAGATCAAATGGAGATTTTTCTGTTTTTCTTCATACTGATTCAGTGAGGTCCAGATTTATTGGATTCTCTGGCAAAGAGGCCAACAGCTGCGCTAGCATAACATATGGATAAAAGTACAAGCTAAATAAATATAGAATCTTAAAAAGCGTCTAATTTCTGTATATCATCCATAAACCCCTACACAGAAGCTGGCTCTATCATTTTGACCCAAAAGTGTCCAACTATCAGCCCACAACCAATAGCAAACAGTCTAATAAAGAAATTCAGAAAGCTGCTGACTCACTCGTACAGTAATGTCAGTGAATGATGGTTAAAAATGTTTTCACTTTTAATAAGATGATTTAGGTCAGGAAGACATTAAATAAATAAATGTATTCTGCTTTAACCAGTGTAAACAATACAGTTTAACATTGATGTCATCAACGAATTTCATTAATGTAAGTAAAATGTAATTTTGTGTGTGTGTGTGTGTGTGTGTAATTTTGAGCAAAGGAAATTATCATGAGGTGTATGTTTTTAAATTTGCAGGTTATATGCTTTATATGCTGTGAGGGTTGTTTTATTTTAATATGCAGAAATGATTGTTACCACGTAAAGCACTTTGCGTTGCAGGTCATAAAATGTGCTTTATGAAAAAAGTTTGATTTTATTCAATTTAATAGATCAGACTTACTGGGTTTTTTTTTTTTTACTAGGACCAGAACCTCAGTGATGTAAAAGCATTGCAGCTAACTATGGCTATAGTCCAGATGGGCCTATCTGAGTATTTCAGAAGCTGGTCTTTTACTGGGATTTTCCCCCACAAACATCTCTGGGGTTTACAGAAATATCTAGCGAGTGACAGTTGTCTGGATGAAAATGACTTGCTGAAATCGGGGTCAGAGGAGAATAAGCAGACTGGTAAGAGTTGGTAAAAGACAACTACAGCCCAAATAATAATTACTCATTACAACCAAGGTGTAAATACCATCTCTGATTGCGTGACATGTGTAACCTGATGGGCTGTAAAAGGAAAAGGCCATTCTGGGGTCCACATATGTCAGCGAAGAACACAAAAATGATCACAGGATCACCAAAACTGGACAACAGAAGACTGATGTCCTGTTCTGATGAGCGTCAGTTTCAGATCGTAAACAACCTGTAAAGATGGATCCATCCTTGTATAAAGTTTAAACTGGTGTTGGTGCAATAGTATGGGGGATGTTTCTTGTTACACTTTGATCCCTTTAGTACTGTTGGTATTACGGGGCCTACCGGCGTATTGTTGCTGACCAGGTCTATCCCTCAACCACAGCATTTCATCTTCTACTTCCAGCAGCATAAGGCACAGTGATACAAAGTTCAAATCGTCTCCAGCTGCTTTCTTAAACATGATGATGATTACTACTTCAATGGCCTCCACAGTCATCAGATATCAATTCAAAAGAGCACCTTTAGGAAGTAGTGGAACAGTAGATTCTCCTCATGGAAGAGCTACTGTGTAATGCTATCACATCCATGTGGACGACAGTCTCTGAGGAAATGTTTCCTCCTACACCTTGCTGAATTTGTGCCATGAAGACTTAAGGCTGTTCTAAAGAAAAAAGGGAAACCAGTAGAATTTACATAAAAGTAGCCAATGATTGCATATATATGTATAAATCAGGATATTTTCGCAAAGTATTATAAAAGACTGTATAACACTGTTTGTTGGTCATTTGTACAACTACATCATTCATTTTCTGCACATACCTCCTACCATTAGAAGCCATTACTGTGAAGGCATAACAGTACCTTCCTATATCTACAATCAGCTGTTAACGAAGCCACAGAATACCTTTTTGGGTTGATAGCAAGAATGTAAGACAGAGGTGCACATAAACATGCGTTGATAAAGATAACAACATTTTAGTGCAACTCTGGACCTCTTGGGCCAGTGTCCTGCAAGTTTTACATGTTTCCCTGCAGCAATACACCTGACTCAAATGAAATGGTTCTTCAACAGCTTAATAAGTCCTGCACTACCCTCTTCCTGGCCCATTATTAGAGTGAGATGTGTTGCAGCAGGTTAACATCTAAAACCTGAAAGACCCTGACCATAAATGTCCATAGATGTTGATTGCTGCTCTACATTAAATACACATGCAGATTGAGCTTCATGTTAATCTTCTGTGTCCTTTACATGTGTCTTTTAATCCATTTTCATAGAAAGGGAAAAGGAAACTGGGAAGTTCAAAATGTATTTAATGGCCACATACCATCTACTGTGCCACCTCTTTATGTCTCTTTCTAAGGATGTATATGTCAATGTCTGATATTGATGTCAACCATTCGAACACAAAAGATGCATAGGAGAATGTAGGAGAGTGATGTTTGATAATATTTCAAATGGATACACCTATTTATGCGTACAGAGAGCATGATTGGATGCATGAGGGAAAAGCAACTCAAGTAATACATACTCTTTTTTTTTTACATTATCCATTTTTCTATAGAAATATTTTTCCTGCATTTAATGATTAAAATAATTAACATTTCACACCAAATTTAATCCAGTCTTTTATTATTTGCCTTTATAATAGGGTTTACAGCTGATTCCTGTTTTATAAAAACCACAATGTCTTCTTCAGTGTTATTTTTCCTCATTATCTGTGCTTATCTGTCAGCAGCCCTGTGACGGCATTGTAATTACAGCCTACACAGTGTCTTGATTGTAATGTGTTTTGACCTGTGATTTTCAACTTTCCTCACCTCCTTATTGATTTCATTCCTCTGCACACTCTGAACTCCACTCCTGATCACCAAACTGAGCAGTGATGTCTCTCTCCCTTAAGTAATCACTGCCAGTTACGGCAGACGCACAGATCTTCGGAGTGCGTGTGTCTCTCTGCCGGCATGCAGCCGATAATGTCTCTGTGTGTGTCTTACTCACATTGTCCATAGTATCATCATTAATCATTTCTCCTCCACCCAGACATGGCCATCAGTTATTGAGAGGAGCAATAATTTGGAATTGATTTAGTCCCCCCACACTGAAGCTGCCGCAGAATATAAAATGTTTCTTTGGTAAGACAAAAGAATGAAAGCTATATAAAGGCCTGTCAGCATCTAAAGCTCCACAGCTCTGCAAACACGCCAGAGAGATGTCAATTTCAGTTTCTGTCTGTCTGTCTATTTCTGCTTCATTCTGGCAGACTATTTGGGAAGTGTTCCTGTTTTGTGCATTTATTTGTAAGTGAGTCAGTAAGGAGGAGGAGAAAGGAAAGAAACTAACGGACGGAATCTTTACCCCCCTACTAGACCTCCCAATGTTAACAAGGATGCAGATTTAGGAGACATTTAGGAGAGTCGGTCACACACCTTGAGAGATAGTTAAAGAGACAATGAGAAGCTAAGAAAGACAGCTCAGAGCTGAGGAGAAGGCTACTGGGCTTCTATAAATAGGAAAAAGATTGACATATGAGGGATGAGAGACTCTCTTAAAGCTTTCTTTTCTTCTTCCTTTTTCTTTGAGACTTGTCCCATCGATTTGAACTCCATATTAGTTGACATCAAGAGATAGCATTAGACAAGAAATAAAAGAGAAACAAGTCAGGCGATCATTATGTTTAAGCATACTGTTGATTTCACAGCTATGAGAGTTATAATTATAAGCTGACATGTTAACAAGCATTTCAAAAGTCTAGTTTTTGTCTGACTAACAAAGTCTTTTATTCCTCTTTTTTGTATCATCATGTGAACAGACTAAATGGCCTTCTCCAAAAAAATGCACAGTCAACTGCTGCCCCTTTTTATTTCTTATTTCCACTCAAACATGCTAAAGCATCTAGATTCTCATAGACCCAAAATGTGACCAAACATTAGTTTTGAAACTGGTGAATAGAAGTTATAAAGTGTCAGTTAGTGTTAGTGCTCCTAAAAACAGCTGTGTGTCATGGGAAAGTGAAAGAAAAGGGGTGAATCACAGATTGATACTAAATTAAAAGAGACATATTACATTGAGATTGGGAGAGAGTGTCATTCCCATATCTCCAGAGTCTGGGAATTTACTCTGTACAGACCCAAGGTGGGTTTCGTTCCCCTCTTTGTACTATATCCATGTGATATGTGCAGAACAAATAAACCTAAACCTAAACTTCATCACCCTGGATGATATTGCTCTCTCTCACAGAGGCAGGATCATCACAGAGCACCTCCTGAATTTGGGAGTAGAAATAATTAAATGGTCTGTCGTGAATCCAGACCGTGGCCCAACTAAACACTTGTGAGATCGGACGGGGCATGCTGCTTGTGCTAGAATGTCCAACACAGGCTGGTTGACCTTCAACAATTCATGTGTGAGCAATGGGATGCCATCCCACAGCAAAATGTGACCAGCATGACGAAAAGGTGTTGAGCTGTTGTGACTACATGTGGATCTCTTCAAACTACTGTTACTGTTAAAAAAAATAAAAATAAAATAGGCCAGTATGTGTTGTTTTTTTGTACTACTGTGAGACTGCAAACATTTAATCCACCAAGCAATTCAAAACGGAAATTTTAACACTTGTTTTTTACGGCACTTCCTGCACATTTCGCTGTGTCATGCTTACTGTAATTTATTCACAGAAGCACAATCATACAGGTTATATTTCACTGCAAAGGGAAATATTCACACTTTCCAACAATGTGCATATCAGAAAATGCCACTGATATTAATCAATGGGAGAAATTATTGACCAAACTTGCTTATCCATTGGTTTATACAGGACAACATCTGTTTCCATCATATAAGAGCAAAACATGAAGCTGCATTAGAGCCTAGTAGTACTGGGTTAATCAGTACTTAATCCTTCATGTGCTGTGTGTATGTCTTGGTTGTGTTGCGTTGTAGCCTGAGGTCTGTATTTGAGTCACTTAATGCAAACCCAGAGCTGTTTGTAGGCAGACCAGAGTTTGCTTCCATGTTAGAGATGGCTTGCACATTCACACCTCAAACGAACTGAATAACTATAATATTGATTCAGAATAGACCTCCAATCCATTGGGATGTATTTATAGAACTACTTTTTAACATGCTGTTATTGTAAAAAACTGCTGTATTCAGTACACTTTATTGAATTCTAAAACATTATAAAGACTGTAATAAAATAATTCGCAGGCAAAGCTGCTTCTACTTAATCGATTCATCAAACTACAGATTCAAAGTGAAATCTGTGAGAGGACAGAAAGAAAGATGTCCCTGCTGTGGTTATAGAAACATGTAGAGCTGAGAGTTTCCCGCCAAGCATGGTGGACTGTTTTACATAAAATTCCTGCAAATATGCACACGAAATGAGATATTTCCTCAATCTGTTTCGAATTAAACTTCTTCCTATGGTTCAAAGGGCTTTTTTTTGTTTAATGGTTGTTTGGAAAGTCTTCAGGTTATTTAGGAAATTCATGACAACTTCAGAGCATCTCCAAGCATGAAATGAATGAATGAATGAAACAAATAGGTGGGTGAGTTCAATTTCTGTTGGAGCAGACTTAGAGGATTACAGTGATCAGTGCGGTGACTCTATTTTGGTCTTGAAGAATAAATGGGATAGAAGATTGCATTCAAGCTATTATTTAAAGCCTTACATCGAGGTTAGTGTTGACTGCCCTTTCTCGCTGCCTGTCCGTCACATTGTTATTTTCTATTTTTGTCTGTAGTTTTAATGTGTTAACAGGTCCGAGTGTGTGTGGCAGCGGCCCGGTGAAAGCTGAAAAGCAGGTGGGTGAGAGAAGATGAAGTGACACCTGGAAACAGGCTGACAGCCCCAAGGTGAGATGCAGCACTTTCATCACTGATGTCTCAACCACCTCTCCTCACCATCATCAACTTTAACGTACACACGCACATACACACTGCATTCAGAAATGGTCATACATAGTAAAAATGAATACAAATACTGCAAATACTGAAAAGTCACTTGGCATAATGTGAAGGTAGAAACAGATTTTGAATGCTTTAAATATATAATAAACCCTGATTTAAACTCTTATGGATTAAACTGATGAAAATTTGAGTTTGCTTCCAAGATAATAAGAAGGGTTCAAAATAAAAATCAGGTCAACAATGACTTCGGTAATAAAAACAAATAGTGGATCAGGTAATTGCTGTACTGGTGGATACAATCATTTCATTTTACAATCTTCAATATTTTTCCACTGCAGCTCTACCATTAGTAAATAGATGACTATATAAAAAATATCAGATTGAAGATGATTATATTAAACAACATTTGTCCGTATCATTGCCCATCATCTTTCACTATATCTAAAAAGTATCCAATGTGTTTGTTTTTGTTTTTTGGCTACTTTAAAATAACCCCCACAAGCTGGCTACGGGAGCAGCAGATATATTTTTATGAGCACTGACAGAAATGTTTGTGCAGTGAAATCCACAAGCAGCTTGTAAACATTTCAAACTGGTCCAAAGTATTTCAGTTTTTTTGTCTATATCTGCGGAAACAAATGACCATAATTTACAGAAAAGAGAAAAAAGTAACACTTTGACGTTTATTTTTTCTTATGAATATCATTGCACACACTGAAAAGACTCTAAAGAGGCACTGTTGGTAATAAGAGTATGAAGATGTTTTTACTTTTCTGGAGTGAGAAGTCTTTTTGAGTAGTAGGACCGAAGGTAAACAACAGCTGAAGAGCTTAAACTCATACAAATGTAAACTGGGAGGTGGATTTTTCCGACACTAGACATGTACACAGACTGGTCCAGGTAATGCAACCTGGGTTGGGACATGGTGTTTAAATAGAATATGTTGAGAAAATTAAGTGATTAAATGAGGACTCGGTTATCTCATTGTAAAAGTAAAACAATGCAGCATTTTTCTTAAGAATAATAATAACAGAAATACAAAGCATTTAGGTGTAGTTAACTTAACAGAAAACCTCCTGATCCTCCAACTAAGAGCGCTCTGATTACCTCAACTGCAGGTGAAGCACCAAGCAAGTATGTATTTTCACACAATACTGCTTTACAAAATTTCACGATTCTCCCAATCTTCGATTCGATTTTCTATTTTATTATTATTTCATTTCACATCTTGCATCTCCACACTTGACTGAAATCAGCAGAACAATCAAAGCAAATATTTCTTGTCAGTGCTTTGGCTGAAGCTGTTTTTCAAAGTTAGCTCCCAATCTGGAACCAGTTCTTCACACCGACAGCAGGAAACCACTGGTCTTAAACGAAGAACCAATTACATTAGCAGCTGGGACAATGTTATCGTGACTCATGCAGCATGAAAGCAAATCAAACCAAAGTAAGGTGTGACACTTTACCAAATCAGACCCAGTCCCCCTGATTATCCTGGTCTGAATGCATCCTGAGATCCCCAACATCACTGTGAATTCATCAAAAGCCTTCTTCATATACATATCCCTGAAAACACAGAGCATTACTCGGGTTTCTCCTTTACCCAACAATTGCATGTTCTTTTTTCAAGATGCCATTCATGTTTTGCACTGTCTGCTACTGGAACCTAGGGGCATGCTTTGTAAAACCAGTAGGATACCATGAAATAAAGTGTTTATATGTCTTCATATCTAAAATTGAAATAATCCAGATAATTTTAATCAATTATTACTTACTCTGAAAATGACCTCACTCAGGTTGAGATGATCAGAAATTTCTCTTTATGTGGCAGAGTCTGATACATGAATAGGGATTAATTAGGTTCATATGGAAATTCTGTGTAGATTGAGCCCGCAAACGCTCCAAATGGTGGAAAGTTGATGGACCACTTCCATATGAGAAGAGACCGTAAGTTCTGGTCAAGCAGGAAAGCCAATTATAATGTTTGATGCAGATGATAACCATTATTATTATTACTATTATTATTGTTATCATGAAGAAATTGACAGTTGGTTTTATTACTGAAATGCAGAAACAGTTATACTTTGTGTTTCTGACAGGCAAAGTAAAGCAGATTTTCTAAAGTTTGCTGCTCTCCCTAGAAGTTTATTCCTTTGTCATCCTGTTCTACCATTCGGTATCATGAATCTTAGTAAATAACTGATTAAATAAACCTGCCTGAACCGTCTCTACCAATTGGTTTGGGTATGTAATACCAAAACAGAGTCAATGTTATCCTGTTGCTGGTTCAAATTTTGACCATTTCAATATCACTACTTAATTATTATCTTTATCTTAACTATTTGCTAAAGAACATTTACTCGTATTTTTCTTGTTCAAAAGAAAAGAGAAAACACAAAGAAACATTTCTCTCTTGCTTTTTTCTTAGTGTGAAAGTCAAAGGGTTATGTTAAGCAGTTTTTAGACCATGCCCCAAAAAAATAATGCAACTGTGCTTATCTAGGTGTGTCTATTCCCCCATCCCGTTTGCTTCACTTGTCTTTTTCGCCTCCTTTTCTCCCAACATCGCAGCAACCATAAATACAACCTGACATACACCCTAACTCACACACCTGCTCACACCTTGCCAGAATTTCATTATGTTTCTTATCCTCTCTCATCCCGACCCCTTCACTGTCCTCCTGACCTTTTCTCACTCTCAGATCTAATAATCATTAAATATCTTCACATCATCACGGTGTGAATTGTAAGTGAATTTCTGTTGTGCTCTCACATCCTGGGAACTGCAGAGCCTCTGAGCTATGCTAATACAGTATGCCACGAACAAAAACACTCCAAAAAGCAATAAGTTTCTAGATGGACTACCACCTCTACGTGCTACACTCCATCAGCCTGAGAAATGGACGCTCCTGCGGGTACGTCCCCGCTCAGGTATGGCGATTGTTTTCTTCTGCACATTCCTCTTATTAGATTCATTTTCTGTATGGATGCTGTACATAACCGAACCTGATGGGGCAAAACCTTCAGCTTTCCACAAAGACAGGCTCCACTCACTGCACTCACCACCAATTACTCACCGGCCAGCCAGCCAGGAAAAACACATGAAAGCTATGGTTCAATTAGGAAAGAGGGTAAAAATAATCTAATCCATAAATTAGCTAAAGTCAATTAGGACAACTCACCAATTAAGGACAAATCTGTTACTTGAGGGCACAGCTATAATGAGGTTGCTAGAGAACCATGCTGAGACTGTGTCCTTGTTTGTGTCATGCTCGGCAAAAACTGAGCTTTGACCATGTTTTTGATTTGGAATTAAACGGCAAATTGAATTTCGCAGGGACCAAACCCACGTTTGGCCAAACGAGGATGCAGGACTGTGAGACAAAGGGAGAGAAAAAAACGTGGGAGACCCGTTGCGGGAGACAGAATGAGACAGTGTGTGCTAGCCTGACTATTTATAGATGCTGTGTCAGTCTGAATAGAGCACAAGCTCGTGTGTGTTGTGGTGCAGCGACTGATTTTCATCTAACTCAATTCTGACTAGAATCAGGTGTTTTTTTCTGGGGTTTTTACTTGGATTGGAGGGGCTATTTCTCGTTTTATCATAAAAGGAATGAACATAAAAGAGCCTTAAACAGTGTAAACAGTATAAAAATCAGCACAGTGACAAATCGTCCCAATTAAATCCTTTTGAAAGGAGATTAACACAAACCCAATCACCTGATTTTCAGTACATTCTTTTAAGCAGAGCTCTTCTCTGAGGAAACTTGAGCTTTAAAGCAGATTGGCCTTTGACACTCGTGACCCTCCACTCAATCAAGCCTTCAAGGTGCAACGCCCGAAGATGTTTCCGGCGCTCTTCTAGGGAGTGAAAAGCTGTTGTTCACATTACTGGAGCAAACAATGAAAAGACAAAAGGAGAAGGCCATTCTTTTTCTGATTTTCTAAATATACAGTACGTACTGTACACTTGATGATATAAAGTAGCAGGAGGAAGGAGTCACTGATCTGAGCAGCAGAGTGCCACAGTTTGCACACATCAGACGCCATGAACCATTTGAAAACAGAGGCGATGATGACAGCACCTCTTTCATGTTTGTTTTTTACTCTCAATCTCCCCTCCTTCTACACAACTTGACTTGTCAGTGAACTGAAGCGAGGTTTAGGGGGGTGGGTGAAGCAGAGTTACGGGGAGGTCTGAATAATACACACCTCCCTAGGGCAAGAGTTATTCATACACTAAATCTGCACTCATGTAACCTCAGTGAGTAGCAAGCCAGTGACGAGGGGCAAGGGGCAGAGATGATGCTGACGAAGGTTGACAGGCAGACAGAGCTGCTCCATGAGCTGGCTCTGCTGCCCCGAGACAGCAGGCCTGCAGGCAGAGAGGAGGGGAGCCAAAGAGTCAGTCATCTTGTTGCCCCCTTTCCTCCCCAGTCCCACCTCTGGTATGACGGAAATTAAGCCTTGTCTCCATTTCCTCCATCACTTTCCTGCCTGTGCTTAAGACCTTATCCATGCAGGCCTTTGGAGATTTTGGGAAATAAGCTGATGAGCTGGTGCCAGAGGCTATGAAAGGCTACAGCAAGGAGTCGCCAAAGCTATTTAACCCTTTCTGTTCCCCTGCCAGTTTGGCAAAAGCCCCTTACTTAAGGTAAATACAAAATAGAGCCCGGCACCTGGCAGCCATTCATTATTCCCACCAGCGTTGTAGCCTTTGATACACTGATAGAGCACTGATGGTGTGAGTTAAGGAGCAGAGCTCATATACATACATAAATGAAAACAAAATTCATGGTTTTGGGGTTAAGATAAATACGATTTGAAAGGATATCCATTTTGGCCTATGACCCCTGGAACCATAACAAGAGTGTCACATGGCAGACCCGAGAGATCGGCACTGTACTGACAGATGGCAAGGTCAAATGAATAACTTAGCCGTGGTGAATTCAAACCCTAATGCTGCTGACCTTTTGCAAGGGTTAAAGAAAGGAATGAAGACAAATGGGGAAACAAGACGAGAGGAAAAGAGCCCAAATGTGTCAGTCAGTGGGGAAAAAGCACAACTTCATGCCCGAGCTGGCAAAACCCTGAAAATAGGAGGATGAAGGCAGCTGCACAGCTCGAAGCTCCATGCATCTGCATTACAGCAGCCGACTCGTAGTCTGCTTTCAGAAGGAAGGTGAGCATAACGGCGAGCATCAGAGTGAATGGGACGGCGAGCAAAAAGACAACTTCGTGTTAGTCCAGTGAGAGACGCTACACTTGTTTTGAGAAGGGCTCCAGAGATGCCACAGATGTTGTCAATAGACTTGTTGAGAGACATGAGCTTCTCCTAAGTGGATTCAATTTTACTCATCTACTTAGGCTCTAAAGAGAAAGTGCCACTGGATATATTGCATAATAATAATCATTACAAAAAAAGTTAAGTGCACATAGTGTTTATTAAATTACGTGTAAAACTTATCTCAATGGGATCAAAATGCTATTTTATTGCAGTTATTTCACACATGATTGCTAACGGCATTTAGCATAATTAAGCACAGTTTCAGTTCCAAAGTAAGGCTTTTAACACCCACTCATACTATGGGTCAGGTGAATACTCTATTCAGGCTGGCTGCAGGGAGTCCATTTATTCCTGTTAACGCCTAAGAATTTCCAATGACACTGCTTGTTTTCCAATTTAGATCAAAGTTGCACTAACTACCGCCATTGGATGGCTGATGATATCTGGATTAACAAAAGAATGACATTTTAAAAAAAGAAAGAAAAGTTTCTAATTTGTAGAAAAGTAGCTTGTTTATAACCTTTGTTCATTTGTAACCTTCAGTAGCTTTTCTTTTGAACACCACAGGGTGAGATTTGTGAGGGCGAGAAGCTTTCCCACTCCGTCAGCCATTCACCTTACAATTTCAGGCTACACATATCCAAAAACACACAGCCAATTTGATTAAATAATATCAATTTCTGTTCAGATTATATTTAAGGATATATAATGTTGTTAGCTTGGAATCCTGTCAGCATAACTTTTTG
>JAVQJG010265476.1:0-19621 GCA_036024015.1 Craterocephalus amniculus
CCCTAGTGATCTGGAGTCAAATTATGAAAGTTAAACCCGTTAGCGAAGAAAAAGCGTCACACAAAAGCTAAAAAAAAAAATAGCCGCTATCGCTAACTAAGCTAGCCGGACGTGAAATCAGGTATAGTCCCTTTAATCATAAAGTAAATGTGACCAAAATGTTGTGACTGAGAGTTTAAGATGAAGGAAAGTTCATCTTTATTAGATATTATCTTAGATTTTACATGGATAATATGTAAGGGCGACTTATCTGGTTGAGTTGTTCCGATACCGACACCAGTATCGGAAATGTCTCCAGCAAAGAGTTTAATCTGAGCCAGGCCTTATCACAATGCTAATCATATCACAGTAATATGACATTTGTTTTATAATTTACTGATATCTGTACTTGATATCGGCTGATACCCATAGCACAAGTATCAGAATCGGGAGGAAAAAATGGCATCGGAACATCCTTTAATTTCTGTAAAATATTTTTGAAATGTTGCCAGTTCTTTATTAAAGTTAGAGATTTTGTAACGAGTTACAGTAAAATAAAAGGTACATTTGCAAAGCAAGCTGTCAGATTTTCTTTGTGTTAATGCGTTTGTAATGTTAAAATGTGTTGAATATGTTGTACACAGTACTCATGTTTTGTTTAAATCAAATTGTAAATACTCTGAATGATATTACTTCTCTCATCGCAGTGAATAATAAAGAGAAGGGGACGTTAATATTTTCACCATTTGATTTGAGACCTCACTCCACGTTAAATTCGGTCATTTTTTGGCCTTAACATAACACGAGCCTCCAGTTATGGTGAGGTTGTCCCTGCACTGAGGCATGAGAGGAGTAACATTGTGCCATAATTACCTGCTGCATGCTTTTACTGTGAAAAGTATCTTGCAATGAGTGTACCCTGAACCTAAGACTCTGACACCCAGAAGGTGGTGGTGAATGTCTTGTGTGTCCTCCAGGGTCTGGGGCCCATCCACTGGCAGTAGATCCCCTGGCAGCTGGACCTCATCTGGCGCGCTTCCCTTACCCACCTGGCACCATCCCCAACCCTCTCCTGGGCCAGCCGCCGCATGAGCACGAGATGCTGCGCCACCCCGTCTTCGGTAGGCTCCCTGCCACCGTCAGCTCTCACAACCACAAATACCAGGTCTGATCTCTCACAAATATTCCACACTACTGATCAAATCCTTCCTCCAGGCGCTCCGTACCCTCGGGACCTACAGGGAGGCCTACCACCACCCATGTCAGCAGCCCACCAGCTGCAGGCCATGCATGCCCAGTCAGCAGAGCTCCAGAGGCTGGCCATGGAGCAGCAGTGGCTCCACGGACACCATCACATGCACGGAGGGCCGCTACCTGGCCAGGAGGACTACTACAGGTTAGATGAGCACCAGAAACGTCACACGTGGATGCATGGCTTTGATTTTTTTCTGATTTTAAAACGTGATGCTCTTTCTGTTGTAGCCGGCTGAAGAAGGAAAGCGACAAGCAGCTGTGACCAGCCCGGGGAGGCGGCGACTGACGGGTGCAGGTCACAGGAAGTTGTTACACAGCGGTCTTGCAGAAGCTCTTTATGGACCTTAAAAACTCATTCAGTTTTAAGAACAGAGAAGACGAAGTGGATCATCTGACGTCTGGTTTTACACTCTTTTTTTTGTATTTCTTTTTCCAAATTTTTTTTTCATCAAGACATTGACCCGTTTTTTTTTTCTTTTTCATTTTTTTGTAATTTTTGGTATATAGTCAGTTGTGCCATCCTCAAGACTCCTGCATGACAAGCTTCCCTGACGTTTTTTGTAGGTGCTAGAACATGACACTGTGCTTATAAAGGAGAAAAAAAAGAAGAAAAAAAAGACAGGACCGAACAGACCATTTATGGAAAAATAACAAGTGCTATCTTAAATTCAACATTTATTTTAATACATTGTTGGAGGTTTTTCATAATTTAAGGAAAAGCTACAGCATGGCATTTTTGAGTCTGTAAATAGTATATATAAACATATAATTATTATTATAATTATTATTACTAGATGTGGACTCCAAACCAAGTTGTTTCCGCCTCCAATATAATTGTTTGAAGCATTATCCCTTGTTTCAGAGGGGAGCACCACGGCATTATATGAGCAGTTTCTGAGAGTTGCAGTTCAGTTGTGACATCACTGTGTTAGATTTAGTCCCACATACACTACTGTATGTAAACCACATCCCTGTCTCACCCTCCACACGCATCCATCACCTGTGACACGCAGCAGGATGTCAGAATGTGTCGACTCAACATGTTGAGTTACTGATTGGAAACACTTGAAGAGGTGACGCGAGTCGCCGACGCCTCGGTGGGGTGCACACTGAGGTCGCAGATCAAAAGAAAAGGAAAACTTTGCACTGAAGGAGCATCCTGAGCTCTACTCACCTGCTTTTACCCTTTTAATCAGTAGCACCGGTCAACAAAGGGGCAGTTCTTATCGCTCTCTGCCATTTTTACACAGAAGTCATTTTAATTCTCTTTCTAAAATTTGGACACCTGCAACATTTTTGGCTGAACTGAAATAAATTATGCATTTGCTTTAATATATATTTTAAATAATCAGGACCTGAATTGGATTGTTTACTGTTAGCAGAGCTTAGCAGGACTTGTTTTTAAAGTGTGAATGGTGGTCAGTCGGTAAGAGTTTGTCTCTTGGATTCCCTTTTCCCCCCTCCTGGTCATCGGTGTTTGCTCCAGGACTCGTATCTGACTGAGTTGTCCTCCAACTAGGCTGTAATAAAGTTCACTGTGACTCTAGAGGAGGCCTGCTGACACGTGACCGCCGGGAGGTCTGGGGACACGGTCTGTTTGTGCATTCCTCTGTTTTCATATGCCTTGGTTCCTTATGGAAACACGTGACCTCCTGGGGCTCAGAAAGGGTGTGTCTTTGTGTGCCACTGACTGTTACATATAGTGTTGACGTGTCATACCAGTGCACATGAGCCCATGTTATTCTTTTTGTTTTGTTTTGTTTCTATGCTGCAGCCGTGACATGGGATCCGCATTCGTCCCATGCACTAAGACTGTTTGACTGTCATGGACATTTAATGAAAACTGTGGCTTTTGTTATATTTTTATTCTATTTTAACCAGTTGAAGAAACTGTACTTGCATTTAAAAGTGACCATATCTTCCCATGGAGCACTATATTCACATCTAAATGCCTGCAAACTTCAAACTCCTGCCACCACCCCCCCCCCCCCCCCCTTATGAATAAGTCTTTAAAGCCCTGACAACAGCCTGTCACTGTGTCGCATCTCCCACCGACTCCTGTCTCCTGACAACGTACTCGTCGTCGTCGTCCTTTGCCTCATTTCCTGACGATTCCCTCGCCTTTTATTCCCACTTTTTTGTGTCTCCAAACCTTTGATGTTAAGTGTTGTCAATGGTTTAGCTTCTTGTTTCAAAGCGGCAATAGCAGAATGTAAATTCTGACTGCTAAGATTTATATATATACTGGTATCTTGAAGCTTATTGTATATATGAGTAGTCGCCATGGGATGACACAATGTAAACAAAAAGTAGAAATAATAAGACAAATTGTGAGTCCTGTGTTCTCTCCATTTGAGTATTTTGTAATTTTTTTGAAAAATTTGTGGAATTAAAATAAACGACTAAGTTACACCACACAGCACGCCTCCATCTTTTTGTTATCTGATGCTTGTTTGTCGTATTTATCGTCCCCTTTGCAGTGTTTGCACATGGAAGTAGAGCGCGCAAATCCAATCGCCCACTGTAATCCAGTTTAAAGGTAAACAACTTTGATTACTCACTGCTCAGACGCTGAATTGCTTTCAAGGTAAGCTCCTAATTCCCTCTGTTTTTTACGTTTGTGATCTGTAATTCCAGCTGAGCAGAGGGACTATTGCTGTCATGTCCTACATTTAAGCTACAGTAATGGATTTTTTTTATTCCACAATAGATAAAAACATTTCCTGTTTTCCTTTTTTTTCTCTTCTCAGCCTTCCATTTTCTAAGCTTTACAAACACAGGGCTTTGAAAGATCACCCCAGCAGCAGGTAGTGAGTCTCGGAGCTGAATATTGCACGGCTTCGGTTTAAAAACATCAAAGCGCGGCTAAGCCACAAGGAACACCTACTCAGACTGAGATGCCGTGCTATCAGCGGGGCAGGGCTGTCATTTCATCCTGCGCGTGGGGAGTGATAGACCAGCAATCTGTGATGGTGTGGCGCAGCGATGGCTGTCATTTTGAGAGGGGAGCTATTATTCCACTGCTGCTCTCTGAAATGATGCCCTGTCCTCGGGAAAATCGAGGTTCCTCGCAGGCTGTGTTCTGCGGATGTCATGTGACGGCGGCAGCCTCGTGAGGAGGTGCTGCTCGTTGCTGGCTGCTCGCCTCACCTCCCCATAGAACAACAAGACGTCAGAGCCGAGCAGAGCTGGCTGGTTGAATAATTCATCCCCCACCTCCTCCTTCACACCGGCGATGGAGCGACTGTGACTTGTGTCAGCTCCAATCCTTCTCATAATACTGTGTGTACCCCTCAGGCAGGCACGCAGGGATTCATGGTCTTAAAAGAATCCGCTCTTTCTGTCTGAATAGCAGTCTGTCTGTCGCTGTTGTCGCAGCGTTATTGTGTCTGTTGCAGCAGGTCCCGGACATGGAGCTTCTTCATCTCCTCCTTCCTCCTCTCTTTTCTTTCGCTCCGCTGGGCCTGCCTCCTGCAGAGCGTGATGCTCAGTGGCAGCGAGGAGCCTCCATGCTATTAGTGCATTCAGTCGGAAGGTAGCTGTGCAGCAGCTCCAAAGCCAAAGCAGGTCCCAGTGTATCTGAAAATAAGCCGCGCTGACATAAAAAGCAAATCTGCTGCCGCTGCCTGGATTTCATCTATAAGAAATATGATACCGTGTGGGAAGTTCTGCCGTACGCCATTAACCTGTTTGTTGGTTTTACTGCCTGTTGTGTGCATAAAATGTCCTCATCCACATCTGGACAAACGTTTAGTCATTTAGAAAATAAGCAACCTGTATTTATGTAGAAACTGCACTCAATAAATGGAGCTCAGCTGTAGGAATTTGGTGCACGCAATTAAGGGTAATTAAACACATCTACAATGCAAATGAGCCCATCTCAGATATGCATGGGTGCAGTTTATTTAAAATATCGTCCCTGGGTTTCAGCGCCCTGAATATTTATATCGGTGAAACAGCCTTTGTTGGCTGTTTCACCGATATAAAGGTACTTTGACTTTGAAAGGTCAAAGTACTGTCTTGCAAAATAAGAAAAAAATGGAGTAAACTGGAAGAGTAAACTTTCACAGACAGAAACATTCATCCGGTCTCTGTATTATTGACCCCTGAACTCCACTTTTGCTCCAATTACCAGGGCGAGTTTGCTCCTCTTCAAAACGGCCTTTTAAAAAAAAGAAAAGGAAAGCAACAATGTGGATAAATAATGGAGAGGTCTGGCAGGAGATGCTTCACGCTCTGAGAAACTTTGGCCAACATGTTGAGAAACTTTTATTCACTCAAGACTCATAAACAACTTTCTGTTCCCATCCCCTTCTATCCTCTCCTGATACCAGGATTTTATGACTGCTTTATTTTTAGCATGTTATATTCACTTTTAATATTCCCCATCTATACATAAGACCTTTTCGTCCTGAGGAAGCATCTTTATTTTACCAGGGAGTTTGCTGGAAGGAAGCGAGCTGTAATTCAGTGCATTTCCTTATAAATTAATTATTTTATTCTACATCGAATTGCCGGGTCCAAGCTTAGGTTTTATACTTTTACTCATCATGCTTTTCTTTTAGTGGAAAGGCGCTCAGTCTGTTTGAGATGATATTTCACCTCCCCAACCTGACAAGCTTTTTAGTTTTATATTTAGTATCGTTGACCTGCTAAATGATGAAATGTCATCCACTGGGTTTAATGCATGCGGCTGAGCATGAGCAGAGAGAATGCTCGCATATATACGATTTAATCCTGTTGCTACTGCAGGCGGTGAAATGATGGATTTCTAGCGTGCAGCCTTTCACACTGAAACTGTAACAGGGTGATGTTTGACAGATGAAGTGCTCTGCCTCGCTCATGAGCTGATTGGTTTTCATTTCTTAAGTGATTATTTATCACTTGTAAAACTTCTCTCTTTCTGTCTTTCTGGAGACTCTGTTGTTTATGTGCATGGTCAGACTAAATCCACCTGAATCTATAAATCTAAACATCAAGATCACTCTGAGCCACAAGCAAGTCGGTTATACCTGCACTCAGTCTGAAACAGCCAAGCTGTCCAGTTTCATTCCAAATCCATTGAACAGTTTCACACACATTTCATTTTTCACTAATTGTAACGTTGCTCAAGCTGCCCCCTAATGGATGCCAGGAAGCATTAATTTTAACCTGTCACATGGTAATGAATGGTAGATATAGCCCCCCCAAAAAAACTTCTTATCTTTTTCCATGTTTTGTTGAAGGGCTAAATAAGTACTTCAGACAAGTGTGACTGTTTTCAACAGTTTTTCCTGGGTTGGGCTTTAAAGGGTTAAATGTCAGATCTATCATGTTAAAGGAGCTGTACCTGATATTATTTTAATCTTTCTAAAAAAAAAGAGGTTTCTACACGGTATATTATGTGGTAAAAGGGGTAAGTCCATAAAAATGAATGACTCATTGATGTCGCATATGTCTGAGTCCAGGCCATTTTAGTAAGCGAAAGCGGCAAATTTTTAGCTTTGGCATGGGGTTAACTTCCGTAACTTCCGGTTTCCTAGGGGAACGCTCTTACTGGTTGATTGGAATACGGAAGTTACGCCCCATGGCAGAGAGAGAGCGTCACAACAAAGCTAAAAACTAGCAGCTACAGCTAACTGAAATGGCTTGGACTCGTACATATGCATAATCAATGAGTCATTCACTTTTATAGACTTCCCCCTTTCACTACATAAAATGCCGTGTAGAAACCATGTTTCTTAGAAAGATTAAAATAATATCAGGTAGAGCTCCTTTAACTGTCACTGATGCTGATGCTGAAATGGTTGAGCACTTGAGAGAAAACAAGGGAGTTTATGACCACTTCACTGTTTTTCTTGGGATCATTTCAGACTCGCAGCATATTGTGTCAGAACAGCAGTGAAAGGAGCAGGATAGGAGAAAATATTTTAATGCAGAGTTTGTACTTCACAATGATGAATTGGGGGATCATGTTACCCTGCATTCCACAGTGTAATACTCTTTCCTAAGGTAGGATCTGCTGCCATTTTGACCATCTTACGGCCTTGTTCTGTGTGCGTTTATCCTGTGTCGTCGCTGCCTGCTGTGTGTTTGAGGCTCCCGTGCTTCTAATGATATCCTGCTCTCGCATTCCTGTCATAGCCGATCTGGATTCTCCCTTGTCTGCACCGGCAGATCAACCCAGTGCGGCCACTGGCACGGACCATGCATTCCTCACCCTCTCCCAACACACACACACACACACACACACACACACACACACAAACGTCCTCAAGAGGCCTCCGCTAACACCCACCGCAAACCTCACGCACTCTGCCTCTCGTACTCCCACACTCCATCTACCTTCTGTCTCCATTGTGTTGAGTTTTATTTCAAGAGAACAGCCTGAAGTCAGAGGAACTCTTTGTTCAATAAAGCGTGCCAGGTTCAGTTCCTGGTTGGCATAGCAGAGGCAATGCAAGGCTCACTCACCAGACTTCCAGGCTCCTCTTTAATGTGTTGTCATAAAACATGCAGCTGGCAGAGATTTAGCGTTCAGTGGGATTCAGTGCTGCTGCTGCTGCAGCTCACTTAGCCCCAGGTGGTGCCCCTCCAACTGTCCTCCTGTATGTTCCTTTCTGCAGCGTCTGTACATTGTCAGAGTCACAGAGACCTGACATTTCAGCTCCTTCACAGCGCAGCATTGCACCATCCACCCAGCAGGAAATCTGGAAAAATAAGGGGCTGCAGTCTTCAAATAAGTCATCTTGAGTCATCTGAAAATATCGGGACAGTGGAGGAAAATTGGCTCTTTTGGCAGCACACACTGTCATGAATTCATTTTTGGAGGAAACTAAGACTTCAGGCTGGGATCTCATTTATTTCCCTTCTCCTTAAAGGGCAAAGAAAGCCAAAACAGACCGCACACTGCCATGTGGCTAAGCCTAAACCCTTTAATGTGTACTCATGCGGACTTCATAATGCCGTACAACTCAGAAAACATTTGTTTTCGTCTAGTATTTTGCACAAAAAATGTTTTCCCAGATATCATACTGTATGACCAATCCCCAAGTTCTAGCATGCTGCTTCCTTTATTATCATACTCCATCAAATTTGAACATGTTTTAGGGTTAGCCACTATTGTATAAAACATATACCTGACATTATTTTAATCTTTCTAAGAATTACATTTTTTTAATTTTCTAATTTAAATGGACTTCCCCCTTTTACCAAATAATATACTGTGTAGAAAGCATTTTTCCTAGAAAGATTAAAGTAATATCAGGTATAGCTCCTTCAAATCTGCATTCCCTTTAACAAAACAAATTATATACAATTACAATAAGACAAATTGATCATAAAGATCTTCTTTGCAAAATTACTACAACTGTAGGGGTGATGATGTATGTTGTAGCAATTCTGTTAATGTCATCTTCAATGTTTAATTAGATTGAATAATTCAATTAGTGGATTACTTTTGCCATGCAATTAAAGTACATTTCTGTAGATAATAGTAGTTTTCACCATAGTGGGCAACATCTATGGAGAACAATGATGTGAAACAAATATACCAACAGCTGTAAACTTCCACCAGATGTTAGATGTCTGATGCATCAATTTACATGATACTGCGATTAAACATCTTTAATAAGTGCGACACAACTACATATCTGCCGGGGCCCTCAGTGGACCTTTTTAATGTCCTCTACAATATCAAAATCCAACCAAACCCTTGTTTTATTGTCTATACATTTAAAATAAGAATTCTGCACCACTAGTAATATATTTTTATATTCTGGTATAAAAATGTACCCTCTGGAAACAGCTGTCTTCCTGAGGTCAATTTAGAAACACCAGCTAACCTGACATGCATCGTTAGGAGTCAGGCAGGCTGAGAGAGCCCACACAGACACAGCGAGGACCAGGAATCTTCTCATTAGGAGGTGACAGTGCAAACCACTGTGCAGCCTGCACCTGTCTACCAGGAGTTTGGACTATTTGGCTATCTTAACATTACTAAAGGGAAATGATGTACCGCCAGGTGTTAGTCAGTGCAGATTCATGCGCCGTTGAATTGAGCTACAGTTATATCTACACATAACACACTTATTTGTATTTTTTAAGTCCTGTTTTGGTTGGACTACATAAAAAACTTATTTCTACAGTCATGAACACAATTGTTTGCTGTCTTCTGATACTGATCTCTCCTTTTAGTACAAAGTT
This sequence comes from Craterocephalus amniculus, assembly GCA_036024015.1. Lineage (NCBI taxonomy): Eukaryota > Metazoa > Chordata > Actinopteri > Atheriniformes > Atherinidae > Craterocephalus > Craterocephalus amniculus. The sequence continues at coordinate 9,418 of JAVQJG010265476.1, forward strand.
ATTCTGCACCAGCTTTGTTAAGCCACAGTTGCCAATCAAACCAGGAGAATCCCAGCCTCTGTGCTGTAGATACTAAACCGCAATCATGTAATGGCTGCACGAGGCCACAGCTGCATTCAGCTTAATGCTAATCTTAGCATGGCCGCATACTTGGTGTTAACATGCGGACAGTATTAGAGTGGTGATGTTATCCATCATGTCCGCCATCATAGGAAAAGGCTACAAAACACAGCAGAGCGGGAGCAAGAAAACCATTGTGTTAGAGATATCAGAGTTAAATCTGAGCCAGCAACTCAGAATGAAATCCCATAATCCACACAGGAAGCTTACAGTTCAGTCAGACATGAGTGACGTGCAATCCCTTCGATCAGCTTTATTGAGTGCTTTCAGCTTCCTGCATCACAGTGGATGTCGGCCTGAGAATTATGTTTATGACATTGTGATAAAGCACCTATGTGCCCCCAAATAAGATTCTCTCAACCAGAAAATGACAAATTTATTTTTTTATTATGGCCTGAGTAATAACTTTGTTGTTATGTTTAGTTTTTTTCACAAACCCTATGATTCATTCGATATTAGTCCCACAGATGTGCATGTTTTGCCCAATGAGCTTTCAAGTGCCACTCCACCCATGTTGCTGGTGGCTAAATGCCATACGTATAACTTGTATTACCAATTCTCAAGCACTTTGTGAGAAACTGCTAAGTATTTGACAATGTATACTTAGTTAAATACTTAAAACACTTGCACCATCAATTTGTGACTTGTGATTTTGTGCGTCCTTAACCACAGAGAAGTCTGTCTGCATACTAGAACGCCTTCACTTTTAGTGGGATTTTGGTGGATGCTGTTGTGTTTGTGCATTAAACAAGAAAAAAATAGGGAAGTTGCTTACAGCTGCACAAAAAGTAGAGCACATTGTAGGTGTCTCAGAAAAGAAACTGCTTTATGAACTCAGCAAAATCTTTTGGTAGTGTGTGCGCAATGTATCATTTACTCCCAGAGAAAAACGGTGAAGTGTGTCGTCAGCTCCAGCTCTTGATTATAACATTTAAACGTCTGCAGTTATTTTCAGGAGATTTTATAATCTTAGATCAGCGAATATGGTAATATATTGTCTGCAGCGTGGAGGTTTCCCTCCTCCTCTTCTGCTTGTCCTTCATATGAAGGTGCTTTTTGATGATGTTTGAATCCATTTGCAAATGTGTAAATTTCTATGTAGGAAAATGTATTACCTGCGCTCTGTTGCGCTGAGCTTGGAATATTATGATGGTATCATATACACACTTCTTCTAGTTCAGGCTACAACTAACAGTCATGGTTCAAACATTGATTAAATATTCATTCTCAGAGCAGTATAAAAACCAATTCAGTAATCTGCCTATCACTTATTTTAGTAAAGTATCTGGACATTTGTCATTTTATCATTGAGGATATGTTAGCTGTCTCCACCTGATACATTTTTAAAAAAAAGTGTTTATTCAGGTCTTTTGTTTTTTGTACAGAAGAAGAACAACAAGCAAACTAAAAGCGAGACAGGAACAATAATATATAAAAATAAATAAATAGAGTACATAAAAGTAGATAAAGGAAGAAAAAAAACAGAAAAAGGGAAAAATATTACATAAAACAATAAAAATAATCAAGTTAGTTTATGTCATCCATATCTTTTCCAAAGCAAGATTAAAAATCATTCCTTTTAACCACCTGATAGATTTAATAACATCAAGCTCAGTGATGGGATACGAGGATCAAAGTTCAACCATCATTAACTGATGATCCGGTGGTCTCCCATCATGTAGATAACCCAGCTTTAACCCTGGCCTGTCATACTCGTGCTGGCTTTTTAAAGCCTTCCTGTCTCAGGGTAGCAACAGCACCAAAGCTGGATAAATCACAGGCAGTAAATGGCTTCTTCTCCTCTGCAATTTCCTCAGCTATCATCAGTCTGTGGGAACGGACTGATAGCACGCTGTCAGACGCCTGCTACCTTAGAGTATCCCAGACAGTGCTGGCTTTGCTTGTGTTGAGGCGGCTTTTTGGACCTCTTGTAGTTCCAAAGAATAAAACTGGAATAAAAAGGCGGTTCCGAGGGCCAACGGGGGGCTCTAAGGTGCAACCTGCAGGTCTATCAGAGGCAGGGCGCATCCTGACCTTGTGTTTGTGTAATGGCCGTCCCTGTGATAGATGGCGTTGCCAGAGCTTTCGCCCGCTGTGCCGTGGTGCTGTCCACTGGCCCTGACACAGATGGATCAGCTTTTGTTTTTTTCCCCCTCACCTTTGCTGCGTAATTAATCTTCAGTGTGGCTTCCTGGAAGAAAGTGCGCTGCCACTGTGGGCTTCTGCCAGATAAACTCACCGGCGGGCGAGTCGAGGCAGCTTTAAAAAGGCCCTGAGGACAAACGCCTCCAAGGAGATGGCAAAAGGAGATGTTTAAATGCGTGCCACCCTGGGTCTCCTCCCTCACCTTGGTTATCAAAAGTGCAGGCTGCGAGCACAATATTTGTCCCTGCTCCAGAGTACAATTTATCTTGGATGAAAATAGCGTCTGTGGGAAGATTCAGCAGTAATAGCCCATCTCCAGCGCCTCTGCCATCATATTTTTTTACACCGAGGCCTGGTTTTTCTCTGCCTATTGCTTCACCCACACCGCACGTTTTCTGCTCCATTTCACAGCATAATAAGGCTGTGGGCTAAAATGGCTTAAAGCAAATGGATGAATCTGTGCCGCTACTTTTTATGTTCCGTTTGAATGTGTAAGTACAAAAACTGCGACTGGGCCACATTACACTGAAAAAGATTTGGTTTCACAAAGGCGACCAAAAAGCGCAGTTGCATTTTTGTGTAGAGCAATCCAAGAACCATAATAAAACGTGATCCTTACAAAGCATTTTCCCTAAAGATTTACAGTTTCAGTAGGCTATCGTTTAGGGCGCTTCAATTTCCTTCTTGTGAATTACGTTCTGTTGTTCAAATCAAAGAATGTTGGATGTTTACCTCCTAAATGCAGTATTCACTGAAACTGCAGGATGACATTGTATTTATTTATGTTCTTATAAAAGATTACGTGAGATTACTGTTGCTTTATAGATAACATGAGCTCAACATTTCATCTCCTAAAGCTTGCAAACACTATGGGCTTCAGCTGAAAGTTGTTGCTATCCCTATTAAAACTGTCTGTAAATATGAATACAAAGTGTAATGACAGGAATTAGGGTTGATATTTTTATGCTGAAACAAATGTTATGGCATCATTTAAGCACTGACTTGTTTGAGTCTAAGATCCTGTTTTGGGTGCAGTAGTGGGCTGTTAATCAGAGGATGTTGTTGATCCCCCGGCTGTGGGGCTTTTCAGGAGCGGTGAGGTTATGGACTCACGGAGGCCCCCTTGAGACGGAACTGTGAAGCAAATCCGGCAAAATCACTGAGCCTCGAAATAAGCCATACGGTGACAAAACAGAAGAGTTACACTGTACTTTTTTTCATGGAGAAGGGGAAGTCCTCATAAAGCTGTTTTTAATAGTGTGCTGAGGGACAGGTCAGTTTAATGAGGTGATGTGAAGCCTGGAAATGAACAACGCTCTGATATCCTGCAGTACAGCAAATAGAAGCACTGGGAGCCATTGAGCTCCAGAGCCTGAGGCACAAAGCTGCACTGCAGAGCAAACAGGCAATGTTAGTCCATGTAATGATGCAGAATGGATGTTGGATTATCACCGCACTGCTCATTCCTGCCTTTAAAGGCACCTCGTAGGATTGACTGACAGCATTTTCTTCATAGTGCTTTCGCTTATCAGGCAAGCAAGAATTAATCCAAAGTTATTTTGAAGGAAATGGAATTTACAAATAGTTTATGCTTTGCATTTTTTCAAACGGAGCAAACCCATAAAAGCAGATGCACACCGCTCATCTCCATGATCTGTTTCCATGTTGAACATTTCTCTGGAGCAGCCCCTGAGGTTAGGATGGAACTGTGCAAGGCTTCAGTCAGGCCCTCCTCCCTCGCTGCACGCCCTCCACTCCGGTGGCTGGCTGCAGATTTAATGGGCTTAGCAGCTGTTGAGGAAAAGCAGTGAGGGCTTGTGGCAAATGCTCTGGTTAGAACAAAGAGCAGTAAGCACACCGCGTGAGCTGCAACTGCCTGAGCATAACTCAGTGCTGCAAACCAGTAAACTATTTCACAGAATTCGCTTCCAGTTGATTGAATTTTTGTTCACATGCTCCTCTGGGTTCAGTGAACTGTGACGTTTGTTTTTGACCGTGTGTCCACCAGTTTACAGAAGACAGAAAAGAGACTGATGCATAATGAGGCGTTTGGGTTTGCGTTCTTAAAGACAGGATTGACTTCTCTTCCTTGTATGAGGCTGCAATCTGTTAATTCATGAAACAAGAGCAAATGATTGTGTATATAAATGCACTCGACAAGGCCGCCCTCTTCAGGGAGCGCTGCAACCAGCCAAACATCTGCTCTCAGCATGCTTCATGAGGCTATTCAGACAGAAAGTGGTGCACAGAGTCCTCTAGTGGAATACATATATTATATCTTTCATTTAATACAACATACAGGCTCACTTTTCCTTCCAAACTCTGAGTAAAAGTCTTAGAATTTCACTTTAATTTCACTATTTTCAGAAGCAATAAAAAGTTTCATTATCATTTTTCAATTTTTTTCACCAAAATGAACTTAAACTCATCTAATTTTTCTTTTTACTCGGGCAGTATTTGATCTGATCTGGCAAAGCGCTCTTTGCCGCCTGCAAACATGATCAGGTTACTAGCTGAAAACGAATTAACTCGAGCGAATGCGTAATCCCGAATCCTCACAAACTGACAGAAAAAGGCAGGAAATGTGTCCCTTCCATTACTATGATGGATTTTACACAGTATCTCATGGGTATATAAAGGTTTCGCTGATGGAACAAATTCTCTTTCTATACATAAATCCCATCCGTGCGGTTTGGTTAGACTTATAGTACCAGCTGTTTTGGACACACAACTTTATTGCCGTTTGCACAGCTTTTTTTTCTGTGCATACATGAGCTTTAGCTGGCAATATGTGCAAACAGTGATAAGGTTGTGCTCGTGTAGCGTGTGTGTTTTTAACGGTTAGCAAATACACCGCAGTGCCATGTTCTCCCACTCACTGCTGACAGAAACAGCTCAGTGACTGTGGGGGAGTGAAGTGTGGCAAGTTTGCCAACTGTCTGCGCTCATAATATTACAGTACAAGGCCTCTAAATCAAGAAGCTCCTTCCTCTGGAGTTTGCGTAGGTGTTTTATGATTAAAAGCCAACAAGGCGGCTCCTGCATCATCTGCTTGCCCTCATTAAGGATAGAAATGTCCTCGCTGAGAAGCAGGGAGATGTATATGTTTGAATAAACCAGCTGCCTTTCAGTAGAGCAAACTAACAGTGAGAGGGAAGCGTGTGAGGAAGTGAAAATGAGAGGAAGTGAATGGCTGAGCAAAGGCTTCTCATGTGCAGCTCGTCAGTCTCTTCGTGGCTGACCTTGTCGGGAGCACTGTTGTAAGCGTGACCCTCTGTCCTGGCTTGGCTGAGTAGACCCGTCACAGCCTGTTTGTCTGCGAGCCTCTCACCCCCACATCAAGCATCCAGCTAGCAACACTGCCTCTGTGTGCGCTTCACTTACCTCACAGTGTAACACCATGAAGGCAAGCTGAGGAGAAATAGGTTACATGGAGAAAATATGAGCACACACAGTGTACATTGTTATTTTGTTTAGCTGGAATAGATCAAAACAGCTGCAACATGAGTCACCTGCAGTGTGAGGTTAGATACACTGAATGTGTTCCCGGGACTTTCTCTGCAGCGTGGTTATGTGTGCAGGTGTATTGTGGGTTAGTAATAAAATGAAATAGAAAACTGCTAGAAACTGCAGCGGTTGATCTTTAATTTGCAAGACACTCACACTGGATCCGCAGAAAGTCTCAAAGATTGTAAAATGACTCCATTTTATGGGCTCAAAGATCATTTCAGTCACAACATTTGCACAACAAAAACATGCTGAAAGACCCTTGGAAGAGGATAGATGGTAGTGTTACACTGTGTTGACATTACAATACCCAAATTCTCCCTCATAAAGAATAACAATGAAAAACACTGCCATTTCACAAATCTGCCTATTAACATGTTTTCTTGCATGACTGAGCTGTGTTTTGGAGCATGATTAAGTAGCCTAAAACAGACTGTTTTAGAGTATTGAGATTTGCCTTTTTTTAATAACAAGTGATTTTAAAGACACATGAAGCTAGATTAATGTCACAGACATTATTTGTATATATCAACTGTCTCTTAGGACATTTTTCAGTCACCATAAGATATATAACAGCATATATATATATATATATATAAACTTCATGTGCTACCAAACTTTATCGTCTAAAAGCAGTTTAACAGAAATTAATGTTTTCTGTGAATTGACTGACATTCCTGTTACTGCTGTTGTTCTAACTGGGGCTAAATGCTGGGTGGCCAGAAGATGGTGCCAGACACAATACATGACCAAGTATCGAATAACTGAAGATAACTCTGCCTTTTTGACACTGAGATGCCAACAAATTTAAGAAAAAGCTCTGGCTCTCTGCAGATCAGCTTTATTTTCCAAGAAGCCAGAAGCTTTGATTATGTTTGTTTTTGCAAAGAACCTGATATAAGCGATCATATGTGCTTTTCTGGCATGGCATGGGGTTAAACTTTTTTTATGGCTTAAAAAATGTATGCTGAAAATAATTTTGAACATACCAACATTTCCTGCGAGTTTGCCAATATGAGCATAAAAAAACCCCCAACCATTTAGTGTGTGATTTGTCCTGAATGTTAGTTTATGCCGTGTAAGAAGAATAAACAATTGTATGTTTTTTTTAAAAAGTCCAGGCCAAATTAAAGCTGCTGTTTTGCAACAGTTCACCATGAAGATAATGGTGAAGACCGGAAACCTCTTTCTCCATCCATTCATTAACAGTTGCAGACAAACACAGTGAGTTTTATCAGGCCAATCTTTATTCAAAGTAGCCAATATGTTATTATTTCTGAAGGCATAGAGTACCAACATGACCATTTGTGTGGAACGAAACTAAGCTGTGAGGTGAGACAAATTTCCATATGGGGAAAAATACATATTATATACTGTACCATAGTGGTAATATAACACAGAAAGTCTGTTTTATGCTTTTCGGCAGGAACAGAACCTTTTATTCTATGAAGAGAATATCTCAATAAGTAATAGTTGGGTGTATAATGCACCATTATATAGTAATGCACAGATGTGCAGAGGTGGGAAAAGGGCTGAAAATTTGTAATTAAGTACAAGTATCTTTAATTTAATTCTACTCAAGTGAAAGTAAAAGTATCCATTATATAATGTACTTGAGTAAAAGTAAAAAAGTAAAATTCAAAATTTTACTTTCATAACTCATATCATGAAAGCACATTTTACTCAATGATGATGATTAACTAAACAATGATAACTTTTTGGATTGATAAACGCACATGTAGGCCTGTTTAACTTACTGCCACATACTTTTGTTGACTGGATGAAGAAGTTTTGAAAGCTGACACCTCTGGCAAGCAGACACATTCTGCATTTCTCTCCACTTCATGCAAGGACATGTAATTGCCTTTACTTTGCTTAAATTCTACTCAAGTAAAATTACCCATTTAAAAATCTACTTGTGTAAAAGTTAAATTATCTATTTAAAAAAATACTTTGAAAATGACAAATAAATTAGCACAAAAACTACTTTGTTACAGTTACGTGAGTAAATATAACTAATTCCTTTCGACCCTGTAGATATGACAGACATGGATTAAACCATACAAGGTACAGATAATCAACAAATATCTGTTAATAATCAGTGTTCCCACTTTTAGCTTGAACAACTGTTGTACACATGTGATGACCAATAGAATGAAATGAAGCTGACATGTTTTGGAGAGAACAACCATTAGACTGAGAATCAGAAATCAGTTTAGATCAAATAGATCTATTGAATTGGAAAATGTACCAAAAGTAAAATAACTACTAACTATAGGCTAACTGTACCTCATCATTTGCAAAGATATACTGAGAAATCGAGACATACATGAAAAAATGTGCAATTTTATGAAATGGATGAGAAATACAGTTGTGTTGTGAGCAATAGACAGATGTTTTAAACTCTGTATATGTTTTGAGAATGAAATTTTTGTTCCAATAAATGAACCAAACCTATCGAGAAAAACTATTATGTTGTCCTCTGCCATAGTCCCAAAACATCCAAACATTTTGACTTGCAGCGGTTACACAATGCGAAAGGGACAAGAAAAGAAATTTAAGTTACACATGATAGAACTGTTTTCAGACAGATATGAGCTTTTACACGTGATCTATGGTGTTGTGCTGAATCATCCAGGTTATTTTAATGAAAGTAAGAAGAGTGTTGATAATTTCCAATCTGTTTCAAGAAATGAGCCAAAGTAACTTAAAAGGATCTCTCTGTTTTGCTGGTTCTGACTATTTACATGGGAAGGAACTATAGTTCTGAAGCAGGAGTGAACAGTTTTGGGAGAAGTGAGCTTTTGTAAGTGAGCTATGCTGTTGTGCTGACCTGTAAGACTGTTTTGCCAAATGATCTTAGAGTATTAGAATGTAATGTCTGTATCAAGAAATGAGACAAGCCAATGGAGAAAACCGTAAAATCAAGGAGGCTAAGGAACTGAATCAGTTTTATTTTATTGAAGCGCACTGAAGCCACAAATATTGCTAGGAGTCAAAATCCTGGATCATCTAAAATCATTCGAGATTGGTCAATTTTTCTAAATACAAAGGAAATGAGTTTCGAAGAGTCCTTATTATTTCCATTATTATTATTAACAGGAAAAAACTATCCACCCTCAAATTTTCCTTTCACAGAGGATGGATAGGAGAATTCCCAGAATTTCTTGCTCCTACATCAGTCATAGCAACAGCTGATTCATTTCACACATTTATACCAACTGGATTCAATCTTTTGGCCATCTTTCTTTGTTCCTTTAGCCTTTTCCATCAACCTTCCCCATAAATTTGAAACCAATATCAGGTGAATTTTCTGATTATTCAGCCGTTCAGTAAAAACACTTGATCTTTTCTTAAGTTGCAGTTGTAATTCATAGCTTCTAATCAAGCAGTACAGGTTTCACATGGATTCAGTGTTTCAACAATTGACAGTGTACGGACATGATGCTTGGAGCTCTTAGTGACAATTAGCCATGAGATCAGAAAGAAGAGCAGCTTGAGTGATTGGAGCCTATGCTGCTACATTGAAAAGAACGAGCTTTTTCCAAATTTTCTGCTTGCAAAAAAAAGTAACTGATCCATAGTTTGATGCAGCAATAGATGCAAACCCAGTCAGAATGTTTGAGAAGTGAAGTCATTAATCCCTGCAACCTGCACACATTAATCCTGCCTTAAAAGGAATGACAACAAGGGATTATTTTAGGAATTTTGGTAGAACTTGAGCATCACACAAACATTGACCAAAACACAAACATTATTTACAGTATAAAAGTGAAATTTGAGATGTAGTCCTAGGTAACATCCATACAATGAAAGTTGATTTATGAAGTATGTCCTAATGACCTATGATATGTGGCAATATGCCCTCTTTCAGCTTGATAGTTTCTTCCTGTTTAAGAATTACACCAAGGACCCAAACTTGTGTTTTTTTCTGTTTTTAATGCCATCTTCTTTTGTGTAGAGTCTGTTACCTACCGCACGCGGCAGCGGCACGCAAGCGCCAAGTAGCGGTCGCGCGGCGCTTTACGCCTGGCACCATCTCCCACAGCCAGCGCTGCGACTTTGCCGCAGCTCGGACTCATCACAACATCGCTGGAAATACCGCGGGTTTTCAGCTTCCATCGGAGTTCCCCCTGCCTATAGGCCTATTTGTTAATTTTATCACCTCACTAAATGCTGCTGCAGCACCGGCTGCTGTCAGATTTTCTTCATATCCCACTCTGCTGGCCAGGGCCGGCCCGTGGCATAGGCAGTATAGGCAAATGCTAGGGGCGCGTGCATCCAGGGGGCGCCAGAAATGGGGAAAGAAAAACAGTGTAACTACTATTCTTAAAACTAGCTGGTATTATTATGTCTTAAGAAAAGAATAATATGCCCACAATAATTTAACGGAATAACAAAGCCTACTAGGAATAATAATAATGATACAGTC